>SJOL01006486.1:17635-278196 GCA_004794785.1 Opisthorchis felineus
ATATTTCGTAACCTTACCAGGATAGGGTTCATGTTTTGTGTCTCATTCTGCTGGTGAGTTGGGAAAGCAGCGTGATCTATCCGCCAAAGAAACTCGATTGTCCCACATTACAGAACAAGGGAATGCGTAAGTTTTTCTTGTGCGTAAAAATCTTCGGAAAGTTCATATTTTGCTTTGAACATTTAGATTTGTTCAGCTGTCTATACAACCGCACAACTGACTACATTGGCCCGAACAAACAGTCGCATGGTTTGCAAATATTTGAAAATGAACTGTAGTCCACAGATACAAAAGTGGAAAACATTATGAATAATTTTCAAATCATTACCAGCAGACGTTCACTTATGCCATCAACTTCTGTTACAAAGTGAACGAACTTTTTCAGGCCGTTGGGTGGGTCAACTGCGCACTGATGATGTCTCCTCGTATGGTGACGAAACGTTTGCAAGCCAGTTGCCAAGCTCGGCGAAAAGATCAACGGCCACCTGATCAACAACCAACATTGCACCTGTAGCCAAGGTGAAGCAGTCCCACTTCAAGATGCCGATTTGCATCCATAGATATACAAAAAGTGTTCGTTTAAAAAGTTTTGCAGACGTATTTGTTGGCCGGAAGCGGAGTCATGGGATGTGAAACATTTAGAGTCCATACTTTGCGCTCAAAATGACTAATTTTCAGGGTAAATTAGGCACTTCATTTAGAGCAATCGACAGAATAGCACGTCTCTCGTGCTTTCTAACGTTCCAGTTACGTTGGACGCATCTCACCACATGGTTTCTGAAATCGGTTGTATTCCGTGGAAGCTTAATGATTGGACCAGTGTTGACAGAAAGAACCACGCATACCGGCAGAAGATGAAAGTCAGATACACGTGAAATCACTAGTATCATCGCAAACGACACGACGGCAGAAGCAGATAAGGTGCTATAAAATCATAGAGGGTGTAGCCCGTAGGAGAGAATGAATGGAAGAAAGTGAGATGGACAATCGTCACGAAAACCCATTGTTTCCCTCAGGAAGACAGTGGGAAACACAGTGCTTGCACCTTTCAAAAAATTCGAATGAAGACTTCTAAGTATGGCGCGGGCGTAAGCCACCGTTGGTAAGAAAGTCCCAGGATCCTCTCTGAACACCACCCAACGGAAGAAAAGCTCACTAAGAGAAGAAGTTAGTTGTGGAGTTTTGCGGGATAGGTACTTTGTTCATATTCACACCACTCTCGTTTGAACGGTCGCCCTCCTGTTCTGGCGTAATTATTCCAGTGAGTCCACAGCAAAGGGAAGCACTGGACTCGAGTTTCGCTCTTATTAGAGCTCATCAGCAGTGCATATCCAAAGGCCGTGCCTGGATTTGAACTCCGGACATCTGATCTGCGAGGCGAGCGTGTTACCACAACTCCACCGACTCATGTTGGACGCATCTGAATTCTCACGTCTGAACAGGCGAACGCATTCACGCTTGAGCGATGTGATTGGTGTGCCCGACTCATCGAACGACAACCCATTAACTGTCCTGGTTGTGACGACCGATTGACCATCGCTGGTGGAGTAGTGGTAACACGCTCGCCTCGCAGATCAGATGTCCGGAGTTCAAATCCAGGCACGGCCTTTGGATATGCACTGCTGATGAGCTCTAATAAGAGCGAAACTCGAATCCAGTGCTTCCCTTTGCTGTGGACTCACTGGAATAATTACGCCAGAACAGGAGGGCGACCATTCAAACGAGAGTGGTGTGAATATGAGCAAAAAACTTAGCTAAACCTCTTGCCTGGGAGTTGAGAGCACGCTCGTATACCTAGGACTTCCAGGCAGGTTCCGATAAGTTCACACGAGCTTTATCCAAGAAGATCTCACAAACCTCAATTCAAAGAATCTCGCATCACGGTCTACCCATCAGTACGTGTGAGAGTGAGAAATATCTTTTTTTCTTTCTGTTTGTTCCCTTTCAATATGAAAGTTAATTTCGTGTGGACCAACTCAGCACGAGTTATGCTGAATTCGGGGAAGTTAGTAGTCAATCCACATTCTCGTGTGTTTCGGTGGTTCGCCTCCTCGGGTGGACCCTCATTCATTAAAGCAATTTGTCACCTCACTCTAATTTCAGTTTGACGCCTTCCATTGGATATCTGTTACAGTCTCATTAAAAAACAAACTATGAGAATTTACTAGACCCATCTTGCTGACAACAAAAGTGACTGGTAGAAATTGATAAATCCAACTGCGAAAATGAAAAGTTCTGTTAGTAAGGCACATAGTAATTAATTGTTATGCTAAGTAAAAGATATGTTTGTGACGATAGCCTAGATTTTTTTTCCCGTTTTCGAAAATTAGCTGTTGAGTTTGTTTGTAATTACTGTTTTCTGAATACGTAGTTGCTGTTATTATATAATTTGGTCATTGTTTGGTTGGGGTTTTGTCCATCTGTTGGCGGAATCAGGGCAAGGACTGGTCTGAAATAATAAGAGGGTACCTCGGATCTAGCGATCAAAAGCGAGTGGACCCAGCGATAATCGTCCATAAACCGGACAGCATGATGGAAGACGTGGAGGCCCCGTTTAGTAAAGTAGAGCAGTGTGGTGAAAGGACGTTGGATTGAGCTTCTCAAGTAGATGAAGCACGATTTCTGGGACCAAAGTTCATCATCTGCGCACTCAGCAACAACCTATCTCAACCACGGGCCCCTGGTTGTAAATGTTGCCTACAATTCATTTCTGACTGACAGAGTTTAAAATGTAAGATGCTGAAAACCTGCGATGAAGTCTCCCGCGGTCGTAGTATCTCCGAAAGAATCAATACGTTCGAAATCATCGGGTGGGTTTTACTGAAATCTTAGGCTGCTCGTATAGTTACCCGTCAGGAAGAAACACTTGGATGGACCGAAAAGAGTCAAAATCCAAACGACTGGCTCTCTGTGGTGAATCCCACATACTGAAACGAAACATCTGGTGGAAAACTTGCTATCGTTGAAACAAAATTTCGTATAATGTTCTTCCTCAGGCGAATATCGTTCATTTTTGCCGGATAGGAAATGCGTCAAGCTTTCCGCTTTAGGCAAAGATTTGCAGATTTTCCATCAGCCTAATGCACTAATAGTGGAAAAAAAACTAGTAACCGCGTAACCATTTCGCACATCATGCGTAGTTTCACCGTAAAACTGTGTTCAGATTCAACGCGTAAAATCAGACTTGCATGCTGCTAGGTAAACAGGTGCTACATATGCATAATAACTAGGTGTTGGGTGCGTGCAACACATGAATTTGTTGTGGGATTGAGACGCACTTTGGGAAGTGAAAAATTAAAGCCTCCTACAAGTACTTTGCACTCTGCCGCAGCGTGTGAAAACTATTGATTGACTTGCAGGCTCGTCCATTCCCTCCTTCCCTAGTCAATCAAGGAGTGCATGCGGTATTTTGATTGTTTACCTCATGCACGTCGTGTATGATGTGTAATCCAAACATGACAAATGAGTGCGACCTAAACATAGCATCCGGGACAACAACTTGGACAACACAGCAAAGTTTCTATGAAGTATACGCTGTATCACTGAAATACTGTCGAACAAATCAATTAATATATAATCACATGTCCAACGAACTTTACTTATATTCACTGCAAATGGAAGAAGAAAGAAGTCATATTATTATCCCAAATTTTACAGGTTTTGTATAGTTCGTCAAGCTGCATTTTTCTACACCCGGGGTAAAGTGAGACCGCGCATTCAACAAATTACGTACGAGAAATCAGGCAAAATGCAATGTATTGTCAAGCCTGGTGGATTTTCTGTTTTTGAAAAAGGTCAAACAGGTGAAGAGGGCCTGCAGCTGTGACCATTGTAACCGACGTTAATGAGCCAAAATCCCGGGTGAACAAAGCGTTGTTTGCCGTACTTAACTGAATCAGATGCCACTCGACAGTGACTGTGAACTTGAGATTCAGTACTGTTTTGGGGTCAACTACATGTCACATTATGACCGGTGGATATGCGATCCAGAAATCCAGAATATTGGTGAGGGTTTGATTATTACGGGTTTACTGGACTATGGACTATTGTAGTCATTGCACGATATTCTTCGAGGCCCATTGAATGGAACGAAACAACACAACGATCATGGGGCCGCTAAAAACATATCGACAGCTCACTAGATGATGAGATCATTTTGTGGAGAATCTCGTTGGCGTTGTCCTCGGAGGCTCATGAACGTTGTGTTTTTTTTAAACAACGAGTTATACGCAACCTGTGATATACACTCACTTGCAAACTATGTTGGCACCAACGTGAGATTCTACTGAACCTCTCATTTGTGATGTTCTTCAAACAAATCGGCTGTACAAAGAACGTCTCATGTTGCATTTGATAGGATACTTAAGATGTCAAAATGTAGTTGACCGATATAACCCAATATCCGCGTTACGAAGACGACAATGCAAGCACACTGGAACTGGAAAAATCAGACGAACTGGAATCTCCATTATTTCCGCAGGCAGCGAAAGCAACTGAAATTGAGCAGGCGGATTGGCTCAATCAAAGGGTGAACGAATTATGCCGGCCGAAGTGTTGGTCATGCAGTCATCTTTGTAAGACACTCGAGGACTCACGTACTTCCGGGCTAGTAATAGGTTTCAATGTATGCAGCAAACTGATGGATCTCTTCGGATAGCCGTTTGATAGCAAGTCCTCTAGAGACGTTCTACTCCTGTTAGTGTGGCCTTGGAACATTTTTGCGAGGTTACACAGGAATTTCGGAGTCAGCATC
This sequence comes from Opisthorchis felineus, assembly GCA_004794785.1. Classification (NCBI taxonomy): domain Eukaryota; kingdom Metazoa; phylum Platyhelminthes; class Trematoda; order Opisthorchiida; family Opisthorchiidae; genus Opisthorchis; species Opisthorchis felineus. Next base: position 22,389 of record SJOL01006486.1, read on the forward strand.
GGTGACTCGAGGATAATATTTTTTTTATTTTGCTCATATTGGACTGAAACCACCCTCTTGTTATCGAGTCGTCCAGTAATATGAAACATTAGCCACCATGAGAATCCTCTTCCAGCAGGCAGGGAAAGTTTAGAGTGATTGAAATATAACATCGTGAGTACCCCAGTAAAGCGGGGCGAGCCAGTAAAGAATGAAACGCGAGCATACAAACATAATGGGAACCTAGCAATGTCTGCCGAGAGGTGGCTTTCTGTTGTTTCTAGAACAATGACTGACAACTCTGGCCCTGGAGGAATACACAAGTCTACAATACAGTTCGTCAGTAAAGAATACCTTCCAGCCAAGGTGAACGTTCCTTGTAGTGAAATGGAGAAGATACCTTTTGTAAACAGACGGGTATATTGTACATTGTAAAGTTTTACAAATTATCGATGATTGTTTGATTTGCAAGGTTGGTAGGAAGATAGATAATGCCCGTGTAGGACTTTACTTGTGAATCCAATGAAGTAACTTTAAGGTTCTTTGAGAGTTCAAAAGGGCCTTTGAAGCAAGTTAAAGCCCAGCGGGGTTTTCACATGCTTACTGATGACATGCTGAGTTTTATGCGTACTTGATCGACTGCAATGAATTACCCAACTTGTGCGCCTTAGCTGAGTCCCATGTATATGTATGTGTACGTGTATGTGTGTATGTATGTATGTATGTGTTCCCATTGGCTCATGTCGCACGTGCTCTGTATCCTAGGCGACCGCGACACAGAGTTTTCTTGTTGCCTCTTTTCTCTACACTGATGTTGTTATTACCGATGTTATGATGTGCGGAGCGCTGTTGGAGCTACCAAGTCTTCGTGGGTCCTAAAGATTCTGCTTAGAGTAGCACAGTCGTATTTTGAACACTTCATTTAAAGGGTTTGTTGTACACTCTTTTGACGTATACTCAGATTTCCTCGGTCATTATATCAGCTGCTGGAAGGTAGCTATCGAAGCCTCAATGAAGATATTTCACTTTTCAATTCGACACATACTCGACTGTACTGAAGATAAATGAATTTTTCAACCGAGCAGTTGACTATATGGTCATCTTGTGAGGCATTTGAGAAGTGAAGTTTTTGAAAATGGTTTTATTTTATGGTGAATATTGACGGGTTCCTTTTGCTTTGGATGTGCCTGCTGATACGGCTGGCGTGATGGAGATGCACTTCACCAGCCCAACAGGGGCGAAAAAATCCAACATTGTATGGCAAACGAAAATCTATCAGCACGTCTGATAATGCAGACACCTGGCTGTAGTATGCTACGATTACGGGTGGATAACAATAGGCTGAGTGGGTAACACAATAAAATGGAATGAAGTTTGATACTATTCTCAGCAAACGTTCCTGCATATGGAACCTCCTGACCTAATCAATCCGGTTAGCATAGCCAAAGTGCACGACGCTGTTTTCCTTGGTGAGTCCTTATTGCACTAAGCACGCTTCTTGTTTTTACATATGTGGCTGAAAACACAGCATTTGTAACTTTCCTGTCCTGATAGACCAGATCAGGTTTCACAAGAGAATGCTACCAGTTGCTACCATGAAGGGATTAGACCGATTATTGGCTCGAGGATGCAAAGTCAGAGTAGTCTCCAAAATATTTTCAAAAATCTCCATGCAGAAGAATTTATCTCGTTGTTAACTTAAAAACAGCAAAACGCTGACAAAAAATAGACACCTGCAGGTCCTAAAAACTCGGCAAACGTTTGGGTGTCATCATCAGATCCGACAGCAGAATGGAAACGATTCTGGATGACAGACAGAAGTCATTCATTAGCATATTGTTCAAAAAGTAGATGTGGCTCTTTGTTCTTCTCATTGGACCTTCAAACTTTCAAACATTTTAAATAAAGTCTTCTGTACTAGATCTTTTGTCTAACACGGATTGTCTTACGGCTGATTGGTTATCCACAGAACATGCAAAACAAACGTATAAAATATTGAAGTGGTACGTAACGCTAATAAGCCCACCCTTGTTTAAATACACACAGCAGTGCAGCTCGTGGAATATTAACTTCTTTGTTGCAAAGGACCATCCAAAATGCAGTGCCATTGAATACGTCATATGGAATTAACGAAATTCTCTCCCCCAATTTTCTCCATAGAAGAACGTTTTATACAAGATACTGAAGAGCATGGAACAGGTGAGTACAACTGTCGCCAGTGCGCCCCAGATGTTTTCTGATGTATCTGTCTGTATCCACATGCAGAATATTTGAATATCCGCTGGATCGCCAATAATCTCGCGGATTAAGTAGTACATACGTTATGTCACTTTTTTGAATATTTTTCCCTTTCGAATCCACCCGTAAATAAGTGGAAGCCTTAAATGTAAAGTTTCATGGTGTGGGACTCGACCATCAGTTTCCCACCTGATTTAATCAATAGAATCAATCAGTAGAATCCCATAAATACATAAGTCCATGATTATGAGTTTGTTACAAAAACACCATGTTTTCTATCCCCCAGTTTTTCATACCGAATACATAAACTACCTGCCTCACTACCCACTGAGGGTAGTAATAAAAGTCTGAAGGTTCCTATGAGAAATGCTCAGAGCTTTCGCAATGAACAACCTCGTATCTGAATTCCACGGCTTCTAACATTCTGTCCGTTTACTTACTGCTCCAGCCACAGTGTTATGCAGTGTTCTGAGGTCTATTCGATCGTCTGAAGAGACCAATTGGAAGTGTCCACTGGGATCCACGCAATATTTAGCGCAGATTACGAATCGCGGAAACTACCGAGGTATATTTTGTAGACAAGCCAGAAACAATCAGACTTTCAGTACCGCCGTGTAGTACATTCGGCAATCTTTCAGTCAGTCAGTACATCCGCTCGCACGGAACAGTCAGGCATTTTACACCTGACTGCCTCGGTTACAAGGTATTGTGCACTGACTGGAAAATTGATGCAAAGCGCCAATAGTCTGAAGAGAAGACAAACTGAACCGGCACGGGTAATATTACGTCTGTAGGATCCCAACCTTTTCTGTCGAAGGGCGAGAACAAATTTTAGACCCCCAGCACACATATCAGTGCTTACTCCATGGTTTCACAATCATTTATTCCTCTTTGATTACTCTCCGTCTTAGAATATTGTGTTGTTGGAAAATGTTGTGCCAGTGTGCTGTCAGCAGACTCTATTTATAGGCTAATCGGCCGTAGGATCCACAATATCATGCAAAGTTCTACTTGATGCTGTAAAAAGGAGTCACTCTGGTGACGCCTGATATAGCAACAATTCTGAACAAGAATTGTGCGCCTTCTTCCAGACAGCGTCAGGGTCAATAAGGATCGGCCTGAGCGACTGTTTAGTCCAAGCGGCCCATCTTTATATGTGTTCTTAGAAATTCCATCCACCACAGTGCATCTTGGGGGTGAATCTATGCGAGATCTAATGACCCCGTCTTCTCTCTCTTACTACTTATCGGTTGGTAATAATGTGGCCTTTTAAAGGTGCCTCGTTTACCTGATCTATACTGCAGGTATTAGAAGTTGTTCCCACTCCAATCTGTTTCGTTGCTGCTGCTGGGTTTGTGTGGATCTTATGTATGTGTAGCTCGATCTACACTTCCAGAATGTACTCCCTACATTTCCAAGGAATTGCTTTCAAACAATTGGCTTATTTTGATGGTTACTGCACTACATCTGTGAGTCTCTCCTGTTAACATTCCGTAGACAGAGTTTGTGTGCAATGGCCGATAGCTGTAATTAGTCGCTTGGCTAAGGGATGAAGAATGCTGACTGCTACTGCACTGGAAGTGGTTTTAGTTAGACAATGATTGGGAAGAATACGAGAGTCAGTCTTCATAGTCAGAATAAGTATTGTGTCAAACAGGTTTAGACTGGTTTCCGGGTCGGTCAAAGCTGAGTCGTCTACAGGGACCGCATGAGACAGTATTACCAGGCACCGCATTTGCTCGGCCGCAAACTACTTTGACACAATGCAGCGAATTTGAAGTCTGCCACTTAAATATCAGTCTGGTAAACCAAAACGTGTGTGGAGCTGGTGAAGCAGAAACAGAGTTAAATGAGGTCTCATTGAACCTCACCGGACAGTTCAGCTTTCAGATAAGCTCCTGTTTCCCACTGCATGTACAGCGGAATAGGAACTGTTTGGATTCATCCTCTGGCCATGTAGTCACGTCCGGATAACGAGATACAGCAACACTTTGTATCAGGTTGTTAAAAACGTGTGTAGTTTTGATGCATATGATGATGTGCTTGCTTCCTTCTGGTTGCTTCAACTTGTACGCCTCTAATACTGGGCTTGAAAGCGTTGTTTTCTCGATCAGACGTTGCAGCCAAATCCACTCTAACCTTCCCCTCTTGGCATTCCAAATGCGACTGATACACTTCTAGTCTCCATTGAGTAACACTGCCTGTTGAGCCTTTACAGCTCATGTTTTATGTTGAGCTCACTAATACATTTGGTAAAAACTTGTTGTGGTTTTTGATGAACTTACTTCATAAAAAATGGGTATTGGACAAGAAACCATGCGTATCAAATGTTTTGGCCATAGCCTTGGAATGAGAGTGTGCCCGATACCACGAGGGAATTTAGAGCGGATGAGATTTAGAAACACGTTTTTAAAGCATTCGTCAGAATTACCATGTGCCATAAAACTGCTCACGTCCTTTGTGGACACATGCTCATATGTCTTCAAGCACCTGTGGATGTTTACTCAGTACCAGAAATCAAACTAGTAAATGAGCCGCATCTGCAAGAGAACTCGGTGTTTCCGTCCAATCCTTGCTGAGGTTTGGTCTGAAACCTTTCTATTTGCCCTTATTCTTGTTATAGAAATGTTTGAAGTCATTTTTTGAAGTCAACACCCTTTTTCATTTTGAGCTCAACACCAGTGGTCATCCATCTACGTCAGTCTGCCCAGTTTCGAGACAGATAGAATTACTGAATGGTCGATCCGCAAGACTAAAAAAGCTCTAATGTGAGAAGCGCATCATGTGCAGAGTAAAACATTTGCTTCCAACTTACTACTTCTGTCAAACGCCATGGTGAAGTTTTGTCCCGGGCCACTCGCTTTCAGGCACTGGATTAATTCAGTGTAGGTTTTGGCTTAGGCGTCATTCGTTGGAGCATGGTCCTCATACTCTGACCGGCATTACAAACGAGAGGAAAAAGGGGAAGCCCGCTGACATTCAGCCATATTACTCGGAAGAACCGAGAACACGAAAAATATTTTCCCTCTAAATCAGCACAGCTGGGTAAGGTGAATCTCTTTAGAAAGCAAAGGGGCTATTATGATTGTGATTCACATAGTATCACACCAGAAAGCCGTAATTCAATAATCCAAATACTTGGGCAGGGTTTTGCGGTCCTGTTGGTGACTGAATTTACGATTGGATAGCTGTAGGCAAACGAGTAATTTCGTTTGAGTGTGATGCACCAAAATCTACCAGTAAAACGGTCACAGTTGATTCACTGTGATTTAATTAAAAATGCCTACAGAGAATCAAACCGTAAGATGTAGTACCAGACTAGGCAACAGTAGACAAAGGAAGCACGGAATACTTGATGCAAAACAACACTCATCATACAAAGGTCCAAGCTGCAGAGACGAATTCGATTCTTCCGTGATCAAAAGTACCTCGAATATCAGATTTATGAAAAGCTTAAAAATTGCTCAGTGATTTAGTGAATGCGTAAGCTGGCCGATGAAGCTTTGTCTACCACAGGTAACACTTCTACAGCCGAGCGATTACGAGGTGAGTGACATAGCTATTGAGTCGATGAATGTGTGCACCAACACTTTTGCTTTGGGAATCGGAAACAGTTTTTAGGCCTGGATGTATTTCGCTGCTGCCTCAGGTTTAGGTAGCCAAACTGTTGGTCAGATGGGTAGGCATACGGTTTGTCGCAAAATACATTTGAATTTACCTGTTCTACGCAAGGGTTACTCCGTAGTCCAATTCTAAACCTGTATCTGGATACGGATACCGACTAATGCATGCACCATTCATACACGAATTTCCCTTGACTGAAAGCCTTCAGCCGCTCAATGAGGCTAAATTCAAAGACGTATGAAACTACTCATAAGGTTGCTGAAAACTCTTCGACAGCCTACAACCGGTTTTGCTCTTCCTGGGGCTCATCAGTTAGGTGCAGTCCATGAGTTTTCGTCAACCTTATGTTATACTTACATGAAGTTAGCGAAATATACCAATTTGCAAACCAATTTGGTTTTGTGGGGTACTCACCAGGAGCCCACCTTAACCCACTGACCAAAACAACGCCCACCTCATAACCCACAACCAGCTCAAGAAAAACTGAGTACTGCTCACTTATTGAAGGCTTTCATGAGAACTATTTTGTGTGTCCAATACTTCTGGTAGCCTATGATGTGATGCCAACTTGTAGACCGAATTCATTGTAAATACCATGAGGTCTTTACTAATCAACCGAATGGCCTATCTTTAGTTAACAAGGGTTTGCAGTGTAAATCTGGTGGTCTCCATTAATGTGTCCACCACCATAAATTGACAATTTCTATTTGCGGCCCTAACAGTTCTGATTCAGCCCCAAGTACTGGCTCTTGCAATGCATCGGTGTATAAAAAATTGTTGCAGTCCTAGTGATCTCCAACAACTTGGGAAACTTCTTATAACATTTCGTTGTAAACACAAATACGCAAAGAAAGCTTCGAGGACACAGAATGAAGTGCATGATAGAAAGTCATTCCTTGATGACTGAAAACATACAGAATGGCTAATATGTCTACACCACATTATTTAGAGACAAAGCTCCCTTAAAATCTCGAAATTCTGCGACATGTGTGGCGCTGTTCAATCACTTGAAATTTTGAGGAGATCTGATCGTCCCTACTTTAGCTATAGGGTTCCAGTTCCCAAGGGCAGAAAATCACATTTCTAGGCCTGGCATCAAAGTAAAGTCTCCCACTTTGTTGAAGTAGTTACTTGAATCGTGCTTTTATTCCCACCAGCCTACACACCTGGCCGAACTAAATCCGAGATTGAGGGTAAACAGCATCCTGCACTGGGAAATGACAGCGTGTGTGCTCAGAAAAACCGTGTGATTAGGACCTAATATCATCTCTCCCCATTGACGACCAAAATAATTTCGTTCTACGATGAGGAAGACCTGTCCAGGTTTAGTTAAAGAGGTTGTAATAAAAATCCACTCCGGAGAATGACGTAGGCTGATTGGATTTATGCCTCCTAGAAACATCAGTGTACAATAAATAAACTTAGCTACTGTGTAATGACGGATACTACTAATGAGGCATGCGAGTAGACTGTGGGCTTCTCGAAGCTCCGCTCAGTGTCTAATGGAAGGTAAAGTTTAGTACGGATTTTGTGGAACTGCTTTGCAGTGTTTGTTTACAACTGTGTAATAGTCAATGAATATCCAAGAAAGTTCAAGAAGACGCGTGAGAATATTCAGTTTTTAAAACCAATGTGCATATGAGACGTTTAGTTTCCTGTCCAACAGTCTGTAACTAGTTAGTTGGTGTTTGGTAACAAACGACTTCGCGGCGAAGGGCTTTCCTCCTTACACTGGTAGCTAATGGCTGCGTAATCAGTTTGTTTCCACGGTTTTTAAATTTTAGAGAGACTTGGTGACGTCACGGCCACTGCTTCTCCTAATTCCACCACGACTACTGTTCTTACTCAGAGGCAGTTTTTGTGCGAGAAAAGGAAGCAGGTCATTTCATCGGAATTGGATGTTATGTCTCAATGAAAACCCGGTGCAGCAATTTTGAGTCTTCTGAATATCACCGTGAAAACTGTCCAGATAGCAACGGTCATTTTTTAGTAACATAAAGCTACCGTAAAAGAAGAGGTAAGCAGATAGCGTAAGTGGCTGCACACATTAGTCACCTTTCTGGAGGATTCCAGGAGCTGGGATACACAGAAGGCCGACCTAGGTACTGGGAGCACCACGTATTTCAGCTGGTTTTAAACGTTTTTTTCGCCTCAAGTCCTTTCATGTGCTTGATTTTCAGGTAAATCCTCCCAAAACATCCCGAGCAAACTAACGCAAAATAGACGTGTGCGAATTGAAGTAACCTCCTCCGTAACAAGCCCTCAACATTCAGCATGCTCATTCAGCATGTAACTTGTTCGTACTTGCACAGTTCCTCATTGTGGACCTCAGCAACCCGGAGCTTCACCGTATTATCTCTTCGCGAACCCGACGCATTCGCCGGAGTCAACAGGTTGCTTCAGTCAAGTGGCTTAGACAACAGTTAATTCATCCTGAAAGCCTGACACATGTGTGTAGTTAAAGTCTATGACCTGTATTGTGAAATTACAGCAATTGTAAACTTGTTATTTTCGATATTTTGGTAATTTATCCGTCGACCCTTCGTTCATTCGATGAGTTTGCGAACAGATCGAGGCTGCAAGAGCCGAAGAAAGTCTCCAAAAGAGAGTTGTTGGTCACGATAATGCTTGCGAGAAGTAAAACGATGCCAGTTGGGAGGGCTGGAAAAGAAAAGCGCATTAGTTTAGGTGGATGAACAGAAACAGTTAATCATCAATTTATCGTGTGATTGTAAACACGTCATCTGCTCATACAAAAAGCAAGGAAAAACCATCCACACTGCAGCTGCACTCATTTGAAAACTGAAACAATGGGAGATCTCCCAGCAAGAAACGACACAAAACAGCGGGCGAGTAAAAAAACCTACAGCCCAGGCTGGGGGGGGGGGGCAGTGTTAGCTCTTAATTCCACGCTGGGGAGCACGGTTAATTAGGAAATCATACGTAAATCTGAGCGTGACGAATTGGCCTAATTGATAGGTCAAGTGCGTAAGTGTCGATTAGTCATCCTCGTTAACTGAATTTGTAAAAATGACAACTCTGTGAAAGCTAACTAAGGAGGACTCGACAGAACATTTCCTAACTGCATCAGGTATAGACGGAATGGCTAAAGTCGTGTGTGCTCATGTTCAGGCCACAGGAATGACGCTGATGTTTGATTTCTAGAAAGAAACGTTCAGTATAAACGAAAGGGTGAATACTTTTGAGGAAGTATGACACGACAGTATACAAGGTAAACAACACGTGGGAAAAGGTTCCATTCTATGGAGCACTGGAGCGGTGCACCAGTTTTCTCTAGTCATTTGAAAAGTACTTATCAAAACCTGAAGAATATTGCTATTGTGTGTACGGTTTTGTTCTGCTGATCCTGGAGAAACCTGGAGATGGAATACTGCCGCTAGTCTTCTAATCTAAAAAGATATTGATAATTTGGTGAATTATCGTAACTTGCTCTAAGGGTCCATAAATATAACGTCAGTAAACTGCAGCATGAAATGGTACCAGAATAGGTTCGCAACTTTCTTCCCAACAAAACGATTGCCAACGTCAAATAGAGAATGAGAAACTTAAGTTGGAATGAGTCTAATTTAATAGTTGTCCCAAGACCGGCCTGTAAAACACCAGGGCGGATGTCGATATGTAGACTAACCCATTTGCTGATTAAGAAATCCCAGCCTGAAGATGGACAGTACACGTCCTGTATGCAATATTATGGTTTTTTGGGCTTCTTGTCATATGGTTAAGTGAGAATAAAGAACCTTTGAATAATCCTCAGAATCTCTGCATATGAAAATAAAAATTGCAAGGTAACATTCACATTCAAATGTTTATTACTTTATTCTCCCAGAAGAAAAGGTGCGCGCTGATTCCTCTCTCGTGTAATTTCCAACTGGTCATGATTTATGAGGGAAACTGTGTAGTAGATTTTCCCTATGGATCACTTGTTGAGCCGGTACTGTAGCTGGAAGTATATTTTTCCACTGTCACTCTGTTACGGAATCCCGCCTCTTTTAAACACTTGGTTCTTCAACTTGCTTAATTCTTGCTTATGCCAGCAACTCGTCCAACAACTGTGTTGTTCCATCAGCTGTAAAAATAGTTTCGCAGTCGATTACTACTTGACACATTCAGGTAAGAAGAAAACGAACAAGCGGATGTGTAACAGGAAACAATAGGGCTGTGAATGAAGATGTACAATAAATGGGGTACGATGTGGAAAATAGTGGAGCGCAAAGTAAGACATCGTTGTGGAATAACACAAACCTACCAATTTCTGGACCACTTTCAGCGGCTATCAAAGAAGATCAAAGTGTATATTGCTGGCTAAACATAGGCCCCATAATATCGTTAGCGCAGCGCATGAAATGGTTCATCAATGGACTCTTCTTCCAGAGGCATAAGAATGTTGATGACCAGTTCAATGGTTGGGTGATAACAATTTTTATCCACTTCCGTTCGGTAGATACACTCTGTGGTGGGCATACATCACCAACACGTATTATCCCGCAAAATTAATACCACCATGTTTTGCGCATACTATAGCTCTTGGAAATGGAATTCCTCGTGGTTTATGCTGTTGACTTGGGCACATGGCTCCTGCATTCCTAAGGCAAACCGTCTGGGACAGCCCAGATTTAGTAGAAACTAAAAATACTGTCTCATAATATGTTGTCTTAAACAAACAAAAAGTGATCCTGGTGAACTGTGCCCATTTGCGAATTGACTTGGCCCAAGCTAGAAACTCAACTAAATCCTAAGTGAATCTCTCGTTTGTGATATTCTTCAACTGAATATATTGTACACCTTTCAGCCAAGACAACACTCGAGACATCCAAGTACATTTCCTCGAAAGAAAATCAATTTTATTTTCAAATTAGTGTATTTTGTACCAGTTGCTTCCAATTAGGCGTTGATTTTGAAAGAAGGTTTAACGGAATACATGACCGCATCCGCCTGATGATCCTCGAAGAAGGAAAAACCACTCGTGGCTTGTGGAACGGTTTTTGCTAATTTATGGTGAGGTAGTTTTCCTAGTTAAGTAAAATGAACTGGAACATTATTGCACTGTAATTTATCAGTGGTTTTAAGTACCATAAATCCATGCCATACATACATTCTACATACATACATACATTCTACATACATTCTACATTCTACATACATTCTACATTCTACATACATTCTACAAATTCATTCCATGAAGCATCCATCCGCTGGATTGGTCCATAAACCTAAAAATTTAAATGCATCACATAAAGCGGGTTTTAGTGGATTTTTCGCACTGAAGAACAGGAAAATTCCTTTATTTGGTAAAAGGGTTTGGTCCAATCGATACCTGAACCAGTCGGTGACGCGTACGATTGTCACTAATTTAACTAGTGATACTCCGAAAATACAATATTCCCGATCCCAGTCGGTACTCACCGATGATTTATTATTCCTACACGACTAGCGTACCAATTTGTTGCAGTCAGGGGAATGTTAGCACGGGTGTGATGGTGGACGCATTGGAGGAGCTGACAAGACTAAAAAGAATACTTCAGTTGGACATATGTACAGAACATTAACAATAAATATATAATAATATATTTATCTCATTATTTTTACTATAGGATATCTAAAAATATGGTACATACAATATGTTCTTTAAGGCAGCGGCCCCACATCAGGGAAAGAAGCATCAGCGGACTGAATACAGATTAGCCTTCAGCCACTATTCGACAGGGAGACTCCGAAGTTAAATTGTAAGCATAAGATGAGAATGGAGATAACTGGTGATACCATTCGTGCACAACCAGTGTATAGCGTCATTACGAAGACCAATATTTTGCTGTGATAGTGGTTTACTAAATTTCCTTGTTGTTTTTCGTATTATCGTTTCTCACAAAGCACAGTTTTGGTTATGGCATATTTTTCATGTGCTCACCACATAACCGGTCGTTCAACAGAAATGGACTGCGCTCATGATTCCTTTTAGCAGTTTCAATATTTGTTTATTCAGCCCATTTATTCACACTCAAAAGGTGGAATTCCATCCCAGTGCGTTTACAAGCTTTTACTCATTGTAAAACAGTGTTCCAGTGTACTCAGACGTTCATATATCATTGTTTTGATTCGACACTAGACGCACTGTCACTACGAAGGACCCCCTAGTAAGGACTCTGAGCGCTAGAAGTTACTACATCCGCAACGAAAAGAGTAGCGTTATGTTTTTTAATCACACTACTCATCGGCTATCTATAGCCGAGTTTTATAGTCTCCTTAACATCTAGCGGGAAGGTCGCAGGTTTCGTGGGACTAGCGATAATTAAGAACCGGGATTCTTGGTTCTTGGCGTAGACTCCTTTCACTCGAAGGATGCAATATCTATAGAACTACAGCAAGATAGGTTTACTCACCCAAAACGCATGACCGAAACTAATGGCTTTCTTACCCAGTAACCTCTGACAAGAAGCCCACGCCATATTGTGACCAATTGAGGTGATGAGGGCTACTGTGCTTATCGGTGCAACATACCTAGTCACACCAAAAACTAGACGGCATACAGAACATCTTCGCTAGACTTCAAAAGAGCTCATTTGTGGATCGTAAATATTAAGCGAATAAACGTCCCACAAATATAGATGGATTTAGGCAGTTTTACTAATACGAATTCATTTAACCGCTAACCCTTGTTCGTAACATGAAGGGATTTAGAAATTCTGATCGAGATTTTGTCCTGTTAGTGAAGCCAATCAATGCCAGAAAGCCGAGAGAGACCGCATAGGTGCCTCATCCTTAGTACTAACCATCAGCTGCATGCTTCTCACGAATTTCCAGGACGATTCCAACTAACCACCTCTGAGCTACTAGAGGAACTCTAAGCCATCCAAAGGCAAGTGGCTGATGTGGTTGACTCGCCATTCATTTAGTCACGAGATTCACATCAGGTGGTCATGTAATGTATGGCAACACGATAAAAAATTTCCAAAAATGTAGTTTGTCAATCAAAATATACCCGCAAGTGTTTTACATGTACAGGTTACCTAAATGTGGTTATCGCATTACAGATTAAGCCATAAATTTTAAAACATTTTCTCCTACCACTTACGAACGGTGTCCTTATAAACCTGAGGCTTTCCAGATTTTAGGCCTTACAGTGGCGCTTGCCCGACAGTCATCCAGTTTTTCAACCGGGTTACAACGTACTTGCAGACATGGGTTTCCATACAAAGTGATCTAAATGGCGGACTAAAAGGCAACGTCCATGATGGACACTGATCATCTAGTGAACAGGTCCGGTTGACAAATGATGAAGCAAAGCGGTGTACGTATGAGAAATAGCGTAATTTTGTAAGAGGTGGAACTTGATGGATATGCACTAAAAGTGAAACATTCGAGACCAGCCAAATGCTTCAGAATACCTAGCAATATGTAATTGCTTCACACTTTGGCGACTCTCGGTTAGCCACAACTGCTGATCCCAAAAATACGAAATATGTTTCCCAGGGTTTATCACGCGGGACTACGTAGGTTGCGTCGATGAGCTAGATATCATTGATTATATCACATACTCCCCAACATAAGTGTTGGCAGGTTCATTTGTGCAATAAGGCTGCTTTTTAGCTTGCAGTCGTTGGATGAATGCTTTTTTAGACACTTGTGTTTCGGGTGGACAAGCCTGTTTCTATGTAAAGGTAAGTACCCCATATGCAGGTGTTTTTTGATAAAGATGGACTGCACCAACGGTAGGCGAGAATTTTCGTTTTAAATTGACTTAATATTAAAGCACCTTCCTGTAAAACGTTTAATTTCTGGCTTACAAAACCGTTAGTACGCTGCACTGAGATTTATGCTCGACAAAATGCTGGAATATTTTTTACCTCTAAACAAATGTCTTCGCGAAACACCTAATGCTGGGTGTTTCTCAAAATCTTTTGCTGTGTGCACGCTACTTAACTCACAGGGTTTCACAGACATAGCTGAACGAACCGACAAATAAAACACAATTAAATACTTCATGAGGACCCTGGACAAGCCAACCGGCAAATAAACTCGCACTACCCGATCTCAAGGAATACTTGAATAAAATAAGGCTCCAGTGGAGATTTCATCTAATAATTGAGAGAAATTCGTGCTAAAACTCGGGAATTACCGCTGTTACGTCCCTAGTGTGGATTATCCGCAGTGATGATCTTATGAAACTCTAGGGATTTCCGAACCTTCGAGCTCCCAACTTGTAGTTCATACCCATAGCCGTTCGGCCACGAGTAGCCGATCAATAGTGTGATTAACGGGCACTTAAACAGGATAGAGCGCCACTCATACGTCAGTCAGGAAGTTCACATAATATGGTCATGTACTAACTGGCTGTTCGATTGACGAATCCTCGGATGAAAGGTTCACTCGTCACGTGACATAGTCTTCCTTTTGTTCCACTTACAGCCTGTATTTGATGTGCGGAGACTGACAACTTACTGGTGATTTCGAGCCGAATGTGATACTACTGTATAAAGTAATGTCTTTGTTGGAAATTACTGGCAATGTGCATCACACGAATCTTCAACGGGATTCAAATTTGCAAACAACTGGCACTATACGCCGTCTAAGTGTGATCTGTTGGTCAGCCACTCGTCTTCTGGGAGGTTGCCACTATGATTCTTCTGGAAACATTCTTCTTCGTGAGTATCATTCACAGAGCGAGTAGATGTGTGGAATCCCGGGACACGGACAACTTTAAGTCCTAGAGTTGAATAGTTTTGCGGTGTATGCAGAATGTGAGCGTATTGTCTAAAAACTTTCGTGTTCGTGTGCACCCCCCAGGCATGATAATGAGTACAATCATACGCATACTGCTTTATCAACGTCACTTTATGTAGGACTATCCTAGTGAGAAAATCTCCGTAAGTCCTCCACGAAAGTGGCCAGTTTTGGTTGGCTGTCGGATGTATTTATTATTGTTCGGCTTCCACCCGGGTTTTCTAGCAGGCCAAGGCGTTTGCAGTTACAAGTTCCTTCCGTTTGCATTAAAAGCCAACAAAACGATGAATAGCGATAGCTTTTTCCATATTTAAAGAGTTCTTTTGTTTGGAAGTACCAAGTATTCTGAAGACTGTCACCAGGTGTACATTGTGCCTGCGGTTCAACAGGTGTTGTTCTTTACTCTGTTTGGATTTCCATTCTTGGACTCCCGAGGCCGCTGGAGCACACCTTCGCTGTTCTGTCACATCATGTTTCTCACGTCTGCCGGTATAAAAGTAGTACACAAATACTGCTGAAATGAATATTTCATGACTCTCAACAATGAATGCAGTTGTATAACTACTCGACACAAATACATAAGGGAAGCCCATACACGAGTTTAGCATCCGAGTATTTGCTGAGAGAAAAATATGCGTCTAGAATACATATAATCCGGTCGTTTTTTTAAAATTTTAGTGGAAGTCCCAAGTGGTATCTACTTTAACCCGAATCACAGAAGCCCGGATCATATCCTTCTTAAATGACTGTTGTTTTTACTTGGGCGTTTGTTCCCGTAAGGAGTTTTTCATATTCTTCTGATCGTTTGGCTAAAGTCACTAGTCTAGAGGGATAAAAACTCCATTCCGGTGAAAGTCCGATAAACTGATTAGTTGCAAATAGGGTAAGGGCCCTAGATTTCAGTTAGAACACATTTTCTTCAAGAGTGGTGGGTGCAATGAATTACGGCTTACTTTTTTCCATTGTTTCGGTAAGGAAGTTAAGAATATAACGAATACTTCAAAGTTGTTAGTCACAACTTGAAGGGCTTACACAAGTGTATTTTACTGTCTCGGTTTCAGTAGATAAACAGCCGTTGGTCGCACCGTGCCTTAAACTTAATCGAAGATGACCAGCATTGAATGATTAGGAGCCACTCCATCAGATGTTACTGTGAGCAGCTGTAAAATATGCCGTAAAGGAAGCTGCTGGATACGAAGGCGCTCACCGTGGCAGATTTCACGTCACATTAGATCAACACAGCCGCTGACTTCTAGGTTGAGCGTTGTCAGGTGTGTTGGAAACAACATATTGTTAATTAGCGAAATACACTCATTTGCAAACAAATTTGGATCTGCGAGAGACTCACCTGGAACCCAGCTGAATCTCTCGTTTGTGATGTTTCCAGGCAACTGAATGTGCTGCACCAGGCCGCCTCATATTTCAGTTACTACGATATTCGAGATATCGCGATACATGTATATTCGAAAAAGAGGCTCCGTGACCCGCAAAAAATTCCATATTTCCCTACGAAGTTGCAACAGTTTCTATAGGGAAGTGCGCATTATTATCAGGATTGGGAGATAAAAATTCTTCTGATGCACATTGAAATGGTAATGACCAGAATAAAGAAGGAAGGGGTTGGACTGTTGTCGTACCCAAATGCCATTACAAAAACAGTGGCTTCTAATCCAAATTTGGACAGCTTAGGGGCACTTCAATTGAAAGAAGATGACAGCATGATGTTTCTCAAAGTCCACCAAATCTATGCTCTAAAGACCAAAACAAATCGTTCCACGAAATACCGACACATTCCAGTTTGATAACAACCATTCAATGGTATGTATGCATTTGAAACACCAAAGTAATCTATAATCAACATCTCAGCGCAGTCCGTTCGGAGAAACCATCGAAAACTTCCGTCGTTGGTTGTTATTTGAAAGTCTTATTTGAAAGTCTAATTTGTCTTAACAGGCTTACAGCAATACGGGAATGCAGTTGCCTGGAAACATCACAAACGAGAGATTCAGCTGGGTTCCAGGTGATTCTCTCGCAGAACCAAATCTGTTTGCAGATGAGTGTATTTGGTTGCTGGGTTCATTTGAGGCCCTAATTCCAAAACTGGCGCACAAAAAAGCGGATCCCGTTTTCACAAATTTCAAATATTTCTGAGCTCAAAGATTCTACAAAAATACAAGTAGTTACATTCGAAGTAAAATACTTCAACGATCAGCCAAATTCAAATGTAAGAACAACTGAAAAATGATCCCAGTCAAGGTTTCAGTTGCACAAATAGGTAGTTGTTTTCCAAAAGCAGAACTATCTTTTGGCTTGCAGCTTTGAAACCCGGAAAACACCAACTTTTAGCAGGCGGACTGCGCTGTTCTTGAATAAACTCGAGTTTTAACTCTGCTTAGTACATTATCCGTAAGGAAGGTTACTCTCGTACTTGCATCGCGTTACCCACCATACCACTGTTAATGGAACATCATGTAGTGTTTTTCAGTGTACGTTTACCCGTCGAGCAGGATACTGCGTCGCACAGTTAGAAGATATCGTACAAATCATTGTAAGCCTACATATAATGTAACAGCCGTTTGTCCTTCTGTATCGGCTTTTTCCTGGAGCTTCACTGACGGCATCAGTTCGCCCAGTGGTAATCTGTTTGCAACTGATTCCCTGAGTTCAGTCAGCTGGCAGCCAGCCGCACTTGGCAAAGTTTACTTACCACTGTGGTGGTTCTCAAGTGAGCTTTTGCCCTGCAACCGATGTCGTCTGTGTTGAAAAGTCGAGGTGCACTTTATTTCGTAGCTACTGTGTGAAATCTAAATAATGCTCTAAAGCCTTTCTCATCATCAGTCATCAAACGTACTACAAAGTGAGCAAACTTTGATGGTTCGCCTAAAACGGACGCACACTTTATACAATTGTCAGAACATTTTTTTCCTCACCAGGTTATTTACAATTCCGGAAGTCAAGCGGTTCTTAATCATGCCTACCTTAAACCGACAGACTATAATTTTCCGTCCAGTAATGCAAAAAATCTAAAGTTTAGAGACACAGAAAGCCATGGGTTTAGCAAATTTGACATCTTGTGACCCAATTTAGGAAAAATTGCAATTATTTATCCAATAAATAATATCCTCAAATTTATAAACGAACAGTCATGTGAAAGGAGATGAATTCTGGGTGTAAATCACAACTCCTGGTGTTCTTCAACCGGAGGTATTAGTCATAAGCGCCCTGTGGTTCAGCTTAGCCAAAGTTTATCACATCAAACTATGTTTTATCTGATGACGTAAACTAATTATCGTGCTTGTCAGAAACCGCAGGTGTTCCACTGTTGGTTCTGTTTTGCTCACAGTTAATCAATTATTCGCCGACCCTACCTTCCATTAACGTCATTTTCTAATAGGTTTCTGATGTGCACATTTGTGGAGGTAAACATTCGCCGTCGTTCGAATAAGACATGCTGTCAATTTAAAGTACTTCTGGTTTTCAAGTGTCAGCAAATTCAGATTTCAGGACAACCTTTGTGATGGACATTTTGTTTGAAGGACAGGATAATCAAGAACTCTCTTTTACCTCACGTTAAATCCACCGAATTTTGATTTGGCCGTCCTAATACACTTTTGCACAGTGCAGTGATTAGTTGAGTAAAAGCCTAATTGGAACTCGGAGACTAGGCCTCCATGCCATCGTTTTGAGAAACCCGGTGGTGTGGTACCATTTTGGTTACATTTACTCTTGTAGTATGAATATTACATCGTTTATTCAAAATACTTATTGGCATAGAACAGATATGAATGAAGATTGACAGACATTTTTCACTTAAAGAAGATCAGTAGAGGCGCCCCAAAAGTTGAACCATCCTACGATAAAGTGTGCAAAACCATTCATTGTATACTGGAAACATTCGCACCCACAGGTTTTCAGATCATAAGTGAGATATTGTCCTCCAAATGAAGCCAATCTTGCCTGAAATTCACGAAACAGTGTACACCTATTTTGTCTTCGTTTGGAGTCATCAGCAGTAGGCTCCTCACGAAATTCCAGAGTCTAAAACCCGCACCCTTGCTGCCAGTGTTTTGAACGTTGAATTGTTCAGCCACGACCCGCTGGTCAGGGATGTGATTAACTCGTACTAAGGCAAGACATGGAGCCACGTGTCTTTCAATCACACGGTCCACATCACGTGGTCACGTGTTGACTGGCCCCTCTACTGCCATCCAATTAAATGGGAGTTTCACTCATCTTGTGCGATTATTTCTCCTCGGACTTTAATATATTTAGCAGTGTGAAAAGATTTTGCATTTTTTATTTGAGACTTCTTCCTGTGAAAGACACAAAGCTAATAATCTACAGTATGGATGAAACAGTTTACAGTGCTTGGCTGCTTTTTCAGCATAGACTGGCTTCATTTACAGGACGAAATCCCGATCAAAACTTCCCGAAACTCCACACACAACCAGCTATTTCTATCTTTGCCCCATATTGCTCCAACTTGATTTATTTTTCTGATTTCAACTGTGCTGGCAGCTTCAGTCAGCCTTTGCAAGTGCATTGACCAATTCGTGAAAAAACGTGAACCGGGTCGCTTCTCGAGATAACACCTTTGAAATTCCAATCTACTTGTACTGCGAGTTAGAGCAGTGAAACTCCGCTAACCAAAAACGGCTCGAATGTTCGTTCATCTTCACGCAATCTTTGATCCCAATACCTCAATTTGCATTGTGGACTGACCAGACACTGACGCACTGAGACAGGTTTTCACGTTCATCAGAAGGCGTCCTGCTGTATTTGCGGTAGAGCGGTTCAAGTTTTTATCACTCGGAACCTGGCTGACTCAAGTGAGAGGGGAAAATTAAACGGAGAAGAGGGTCCGAAGAAACGGTTTTCAGTTTTTGAACTGTTGACAAGTAAGACTATCCTAGACTTCTAATGTCAAGCAGGTCTCCTTAGACATATTCTATAATTCACCAGATGGAAATTTTCCGAAAGTAAACTATTGTACCACAGACTTCTCAAACAGTAGCATATGAAGCTGAAGCAACAAGGACGAAGTTGTTAGATAGCACAGTCAGAGTTCTGTTCCCCCTAAAAAATCTACAATCCCCATGATGTTTATCGTGTGTGTGTTTGGTTTTGAAGCGTTGGCAAACGAACATACCGGCTTCATTGATTTGTTGAGCTCCTTGACAATTCAAGCGTATCTTTGACGGTCCTGTTCCTAGATTTGCCCCTTTTGTGTAAGTTGGCGCCAGCGGTATCGATTTACTCTCGCTGGCGCGTGAAACCAATGGTGATAGGGCAAGCAAAATTTATAACTTGTATTTGCTGCTAAGGATTCCAGTGAAGTATTTGTACAACTGATCATTAAGTAAATCTCTTGAGTGAATGGACTTGTAATGACGATGAAAACTGCTCACATATTCTCCAAGTGGAACTTAGTTTGTGATTATGTGTTGGCATGGAGATTTGCATTGTTGATAACTTAGTGAAAATGACGCTCCTACACCGTTTCACTATCATAACAACAGAGTGCATTTTCGAAACGATTGTCAAAATGCAAATGTATTGAACTTATTGTCAACAATGAAGATAAAGTCGATATCTACTGACAGAACACCGAGAACAGAAAGTTGCCGTGAAAATTCGTGAACCATAGAGTAAGCAGAAATTGGGTTGCCCTCGCGGATATAAATTGGGTCTGATAGTAGTTTGTACAATTCAGACTGCATATCTTTCATAGCGCGTTCTTACGACCCGACTGGTGCAATATAACAGAATATCTGATTTTGGGCTCATCCCACATAACTGTTGGTTTCCAGGTATCTCTGCGTTCAGTTCTCGCTAAAACACGTTCGTTGGAGGCACTTGTCCGTGGTTGTGTCTGGAAGCCACTGAAAATGCTTTACTGATGAAAAGCATTTCCAGAAGTTTCTTGAAGAGAACAGAAAAATTCCAGCAAGAGAATGATACAAATAAGGTGTCTGATTTTTGCGTTTTTATCCTCTCATTATTTTTATTGGCAATTTGTCTTATCAAATTTATCCCCAAGTTGGTCGCTCCACAGGATAATCACAAAAAAATGAACATCTCGGGAGCCACTGATCAAATTGACTTGCACGCGTCGTCTCCTCTTGTATTTGTTAAATTCTCTGCAGTGGGTTAAGCTACATAGTTGTAAAAGTTTTGCCAGCAACGAGGATGAATTTATCTGTCCGATATTGTGTGTAGGAGGGTTTTAACAATGCGTCACTGGGCGTGGTAATGAACACGATGAACAACGATTAACGGAAGATGTCAATTGAATTGTTTGTCAGACTCAGGCAACAAAATTACTGGGATTAAAGTAAATCAACAACCTGCACAGTGAGCCATTTCCTCAACTGCTACAGTTTTTTGTCAAAATATTCCGAGCATACATATTTGAGAAAATATCGCTGGCATATTTCAGGGTGAACTTCACCGTGAATCCCCAAGAAGGTCTTCGATTGCACACTAATCTCTCCATTGACAAAACGCGGAAGCTTTTGGTTTCTTGGAGTTGTATGTGTGACTTTAGGAGGTAGTCGACATCTCACACCATAGAGAACTAGAGGGTGTGAAATGAGAACAAACAGACAATGAAAGTAGCCACGTAGTGCAGAAACCGGGACTGGACTTCCGTAGCCTCTGACCGGTATACATTATGGAATCGGCCCATATGAACCTAGAAACATTCACTGCGAAATGGATGAAGGAATCTTCACTTAATCTTGACGCTAGTCCTCCACAGAGCCTTCTTTCTCCACTATGGCGCCCTTAATCAAACTCATTTAGCTTGCTCGATGACAGAAGCGTAACAGTAGGCTACATGGGAAGGAATATCGCCAAAACAGGAAATGCTTATTGAACCACGATAAACAAGGTGAATTCCTAACCGCTTTGGTCATGTGTTATTTCGTTCCAACGTAAGCTGTGACAAAGCATCAACCAGTTGTTCGAGACTGAGCATTTTCTTATAAATTTAGGTGAAATAGTCTAACACAGTTCACCTTCAACAATGAAATACCGCCAGCTCTAATATGAACGGGTGTCAGTAACTGGTGAAGATCCTCTAAGACGCAACAATAGTTTATAGGTCCATAGAAATAGACCAGACCAGACCAGACCAGACTACTTCCGCGCACCTTGTGGGTCTAAGCTGTTCGGTTATCCCTGTCTGGTTTAGTGATTATCGGCCTCAATTTGGTTATCCTCGTTCTATTGAGTTTACGCCGGATACAGGGCGTTCGAATGATGGCGCAAACAATTAAGCTAAAAATGCGTGTGACAATTGTTTTGCTGGAACATCCGGTGTATTTCAAATCTGACAAACAAATCCGGGAAAGGATGTCAGCTTACTTGAAACCGAGTTAGAGAGAACGCGCCTTGACAAGCCCCTCATGCGCGTGGTAGTCGATAGGGCAAATTAAAACAAAATCAGAATTCGCTTTTGGCAAGTTCGTTGCTTCAAAATGACTAGTTACTAGTCCTGAAACCTCTACTCGCTGGCATAATCCACATAAGATTCACAATATTTTGAAAGTAGGCTTTTCCCTACGGGACCACCCCACAATTTCAGTGTTAAAACGGATCTGGTAGCTTATCAAACTAGAAAAGGTTTACTTAAGCCGGACCACAGGTATTTATTTGTGGTATTGCATATATTACTCTGCTCAGTTTTGGAGATGTGAGGACTGGAAATGACCCCCATTAGTTCCGACGGATTCAAAGGTTACCGCAAAACGTAACGACATGCTAATTCAGTCTTTCAAAGCTGCTTTTCTTGGAACCGATTCTTTTAACCAGGCTTTTGTGGGCGGTAAGAAAGTCAACCATGTTTCTCTACACAATTTGCGATGCATACCTGTGCAACTATGACTATATTTATAATCAGGCTTGATTTGGTGCCCAGAGAAATCCTAGAACACCATGTTGTGTGCCATTTCAATGTTTCAGCGGGAAATTGCCACCGAGTTTCATTTGGCATGGGCGGTACTCACGAATTCAACAAGTATTTCTTTGTTGGTCCACCGAGGTTGACAAGCGCATTCCAGAAAAATACGTGGACAACCCACTCGAGCTTTCCACGTTTGCGAATTTGGGGGGTCACAGAGTTCAAAAGGTTCGAAAAGGTCATGATCGGGTTTGTTTAGAAGAAAGTGCTAACTGAAAGGTCGATTTTTTTACTTGTATTCTATTTGGTTCAAATAGTTAAGCTCCACGACAGATCCAAAGAGCAGTTGTCAACTTCTATTAACGTAATTTTTGAGTTCGGGGATCAGCCTAATTTCACAGGGGCCGGATATAAAGGCTTACGGGCAATTTTGGGCGCACGCTAGACTGTATCTCCGTCTTGGTGCATTCATCGGCATGAATGACGTGAATGCTTTCTATACAGTGAGTTTAACTACCACTGAGTATGTTTCATAGTGTATGTGGCTTGTTCTACTTACACAAGTGCAGATGGTAATCGATCTCGAAAATGGGGACATAAGTGAGATGGAAGCCTTCTTTCATTGGTTTTCTACGTTACGGTATTCTTTAGCAAATTCACCACGTGACAATATCTCCATAATTATGTGGACCAACAGTTGAGTAACTAAAAATTTTATCTGAGGCAGGCATGCAACCGAATGAACGTTTTTGGCTATTCCCATATGATGAACGTCAAATATGGCGCAACCTGTAGTTTCACCAATTTCCTCAACCGCGCTGTACACAAATCTGTTTGAATGTTTTAACCCAGTTTCAACATTACACTAGGTCACATACATCTCCATCATCAATTTATTCCCCCTGTTATTGCATAGTTCAGGTATTTTGTAGAGATTGCCAAGTTGAATCGATACAGAAACCTACAATAAAATAACCGCATAGTAATGATTAGTGGTACCATTTTTAAAACAAAAACATTTACAGATGAAGCATTTACACTAGGCCAAGTTGACGTGGATACTCTGTGCCGAATGGCAAGCGTAAGCCTGTTATCCAAACAGACACTTCTGGCTCTTGGACATTCTCCGGGCATTTGGAAAACTAGTAAGTGGTTCACATAGCGGTCCCCCAACACCAGGAATAGAGGAATACTATCCATGCATTGTTTCCGTAATTTGTTTCACTTTGCCAACTCCACGTGGGCTTTTGCAAACGTGCAAACAGTGTAAATCAGGTAGACTTACTTTTGTTGCGGCTATTTTGCGTTCGCTTGTTTTCGTGAATGCAGCAGCTGGGCAAAAGATTTCTCTCTATCCCTACGACAAACTGTGGTGAGGAAAAACTGAAAAGTATACTCTCGAATAATTAGTATATGTTACCTGTATTATCATCAGTACTCTCACTGTTATCGTTGTGTTAAGTCTAAGCTTTTGATCTATCATTTGGCCAATTTTCAGCGCTTTTAATAAAAACAGTAATTTCGCACTAAACGGGAAATCTTTTACTGGAAACAGGGAATAAAACTGGATAACAAGGCAGACGAAAAAGCAAGCATGTGGTAATACCTTCAAGAGTGAGATGGTGCGTCACAAAACAAAACGTTTAGACCTATTGAACAAGGAATTGAAAAGGATGAACCAATATTTGTTTGAAGTGAACTGCCACTAACATAAATACTCTGGAAATGACAGTAAATAATCTCTGAAGTTAGTGAAATACACTCATTTGCAAACAAATTTGGTTTTGCGAGAGACTCACCTAGAACCCAGCTGAATCTCTCGTTTGTGATGTTTCCAGGCAACTGAATGTGCTGCACCAGGCCGCCTTAAGTTTTCAGTAGCTACGATATTCGAGAGACCGCGATACGTGTATGTTCGTAATCTGTTTGCAAATGACTGTATTTCGCTAATTTCGTGCAATTTGGTTCCAAGTAGAACATAAGGTTGACGGAGACTCGGGGACTGCGCCTGCCTGATGAGCCACATGAAGAGCGAAACCGGTCGTGGACTGTCGAAGAATTTTCAGCACCTTATGAGTAATCTGAAGTTCTTTCAGAAGGACTATACTCAGCAGCTAAAACACTGGGCAACTTCATTTAATATGTCCGCTTTGTGGTCACGGCATTTTCACAATGAACCAACAACCCACAGCACCCATACTCGTCCAATCTCTTCAAACTCATTTCGGAAATGCATGTATCTCTTCATTCCATTGTTTGAAACGACAGTAGGGCTTGATATAGTCTGAATCACAGCTACATGAAAACGGAAACATGCTGTGTGATCTGGCTTCAATAGGTTGGTCCTCTTTGATTGAGTATGTTTGTTATCCCAACCTTTTCACCCAGAGCGCCTAAACCATTCCAGCCACTCCCCGGATCAACTATCAAACTAACCTTTGACAACTCTCTAACATTTTCCAACCATTCATAGAATCGTCCAAAAAAATTGGCGAGCCATTCTGGGGCAGTGAAAATGTGTGAGGTGAGACTGGCAATATTACTGCTATTAACTTGCGTAAGACCGTGCACAACGATAATTGTGTAACTGATAAGAGTCATAAAATGAATGAAGATACTCTTAAACAATATTGGCGGGATGGTGCATGTAAACTGTGTCCCATCAGTTATGTTCGCACACAACATGGCGGGGCTTCCATTGATAACGGCTTTTTGGGAATCCTATTCTGGAAGGCCGTCGAAACAAGGTGTTGTCTACTGAAAAAACTGGGGTGACTTCTATGTTTGTCCTTCGTTTCTTGTTCCGCTCAGTATGGTTCATCCAAAAGCAAGGTATTTTGAGACATCCCTTTACTGAGAAAAAAGTTATTACAACCGTATTTATAGCGTCATTACAGAATTTCCTACAAGGTCGAGCTAGACTCTTTGTGGGGTTGGGCGAGAACCGTCGATTCTGATCACTCAGGACACGCCTTCCTTTGGTGCGTAGCCCGACACGTGACACATCTGCTCAATCAAAGCAATGTTCGATTGTTAAGAGCGGCTGGCATCTGGACACAAGGTTTTCACACATATTGCATTAATGCACGTCTCACGTCACGCCTCACAGTCAATTTTTCGCTTTCAGACTAACATCAGGTGAGGTGGAATCAAGCAAAGTATTTGAGTACTCCTAGGATAAGTGGGGGTTATGGTGCAACACAATTAAAGCAAATTATATGCTGATAGTTATGACGTCGAATTTACTTGATTGTCTGGCGACGATAAGCAAACGGTCGCCTGGCACCACTTACCTAAGCGAATCGAATGAAGCTAGCTGGGCTTTGTTCGTAAACACTCTGTCATAGAACAGTTTTTTCTACCTAAAAACCGCTGTTCAGCCGTACACTTTAAATAGATGCTCAGCTAATTGGCGCAGAATAAATGACAACCAGGTTCAAAAGAGTAAGTCTAACCTCGTCCGTCCCCGCTTGGTAAAGAATCTGCTGATTGAACGTATTGCCCCTAAACAAGTCTTAGTTAGTGGAGGCTTCATATTTGAAATCAAGAAGTACTGAACGGACGTTTCTTCATTGTTGAGAGCACTCAAGATTGAGCCATCCACACATTTCCAATGAAATTCTAACCCGCGACCTTCAGACAACTGGATTAACACTGTATCTCTTGGGCGAAAGCAGCTGATCTGAAATGTTCAACAAGAAGCCATAAACATCTAAACATGTGGCGTAAATTCCGTGACTGAGGACGATTGGCACTATATCCTCTCTAATTGCGAGTCAGTCACATAACTGATCAACCGCTCGTGGCCTGAATTCCCAGTCATCATCTACTAGCCAGGAGGTTGTCGGTTTGAATGCGTCTGAAGTTTTGTGAGACGAGCACTAGCAGTGATTACCAATGGGGGTAAAACGGCTGTACACTGCTTTTGTATACACAGGCTGACTTCATCCGAAGGACGAA
The DNA here is from genome assembly GCA_004794785.1 of Opisthorchis felineus. Taxonomy (NCBI): domain Eukaryota; kingdom Metazoa; phylum Platyhelminthes; class Trematoda; order Opisthorchiida; family Opisthorchiidae; genus Opisthorchis; species Opisthorchis felineus. Next base: position 48,832 of record SJOL01006486.1, read on the forward strand.
GTCTTCATAAAACTTTTAAATCTTTTCACATCACCTTCAAGCTAAAGCTCAGAGAGTTTGGTAGATTTGGGTTATCAGTGGCTGCAGGCACACTAAGAATATGTAATCTGGAGACGCTAGGACTACCAAAGGTCTACCAAGGGACTTCCAAGTTTTAAACACCAAAAGTTTTAGTTTCGGTGATATCCGTATAATTTCATATTGCTCCTGTTAGCCATCTAACTGACAGGTAATTGAAGAAAGTTTACCTTACCCACCAGTTTTCTTGGCAGTTTACTTGACAGTTAATAACTCAACCTGAAGTAGACAAAGGGACATGATTCTAAGTAAAAGCTCCCCTGCTTGCTGACTCGTAGTGCACAAATCTTTTTATCGGTACTGCCAATTTTTAACCTCTTTGAGTTCTTTCTTTTTTTTACTAATGTGAATGAGTACCTTTCAACCAAATAAACAGATGCATTCCTGTCATCCAAAGCAACTTTTTTGGTTCTACGACAACTGCTTTTCTACGGTAACTACCTCTACTTGACCATGTTATATTTCCCAAAAATTAATCACTGCGTCCACTAAGTTTCTTACAGGCCAATTAAAGTTTAAAGTAATTTTGTACATTTTTGTCATATTAGCGTTATTTTGTTCCATTTTAGCTTATGTGAGGGGCGATTATCCTGGGGGCCCGAAGCGGAATGGAACCTTTAAGTACATGAAAAGCCAACGGCACATTTTCAGAAAAATTAGATTCCCCGAAAAGGTCGCAAGAAACATCAACAATCCTACGTGAGTAGATTGCCTCAACCATGGTAGAAAGCACCAGCACACGGAATATGGGTTGTGCTTCCAATATGGATTTCCCACTTGTTCCGAAAGTTTAGAAGGAGCTTGGTCGACTGGGTGTCTTGTTTCAAGTAAACGTGTTGAATATATCTCACCAAAACATATGCTACAGTAGTGTTTTTAGATAACGAGTAAGCATTGGCCAATAAACGAAATGCATCGAGTGGATCACGTGACTGTCGAGAACAGATGAATACGAGTGAGAACGTCGCCGAAAAGGAGATGTCTAGTGCAAATTTTGCCGGTAAAATCCATATATCCCGGTAAATTAGTCAACGCTGATTAGAAGTAACGGCCAAGCAATTCTGTGTTCGTAAACGCGTTACGGGTGGACCAAGCGCAGCTGTCTTCATTTTCGCCTACCCATCAGCAACTGGCGATTCCCTCATTTGTCGTATGTTCTCTTCTACCCGATGGGTGCTTCCTTCCCTGTTTGACGCATTTCCTCTTCTGTCTTAATTTGTCACTAACCATCATGTTTAGTGCACAGAACAGGAGAAATCATATCGACCGTGCCACGGCTGACGCCCAACATCTTTTCTTCCTTCTTCCAAACTAAGCGTTCACTCTTCATTCTTGTATGACAGTTCGGTATCAATAATTACGAATAACGTAGCGCTGTTCCGGTAAATTAACAAATCGTCCAGTCTGTGACAACTGGGAATTTCAAACAATTTTATCTGAGGCTGTTTTCTAACTGGAGGACAACAAAACTCATTGCGTAAAACATTTTGATGTTCAGTGTTCAAATATGCGGCTGATGATACTGGCCTTTACATCGCCTTGTTCTTTAATGTCAGCATGGTACCCACACAGAAGTGGTAGATGCAGTTAAAGAAATTCAAAATAAAAGAAAAATGGCATTCTCTGCTGAAAATAACAGAACTTGGCTCTAGAAATAGCTTTTCAAGTTAAGAAATGTAAACAAATTCGGTTTATGTTGGAATTCGTAAGTAGAATTTACCATTTCCTTTGTAATGACTGGAAACCCTCTGAAAACCCCATTGTAAAAGGAACTAGGAAAATACGGTGAACAAGAAACCGTGGTAGGATATTGGATGCACCGTCGCAAATAAAGTGGCTCATCTAGTGGACGTAGAGTAATGGTCACTTGATACCATGTTTTGGAGTTACTACCAGTAACCAAATTTGACCGAGAGCTAAACATCATCTTGCTGTTTATGCGCAAATCACACTACATCATAATTAAATTTTATTTCCCACAGCTAGTTATTACTCTAAGATGTGACACTTTCACAGTGGAGGGAGGGGTTACTTTAATTACCTACTCAAATTTGTAGCTATGAGAAGGAAATTCCATCTCCGGGTGAATTGGGAGAACCCCACGTTACGCGATTAAAAAGTGGAAATTGTTTGCTACTAAAACATGCTGCGCAGAGGAGCAAACGAAACTAGAATATACCTTTTGTTCCACAGAACTTTCGGCTACAGTTATTAAACTGCTTTCACTGCATTACAGTTTTGGTATAAACCGACATGGGCCTATCATGCTGCCTGAATACATTGCGGTCGGTGGAACCATTCATGCATTAGATGTGGGCATTCTGTAATTGTGACGTACTGCGACCAGCCTGAAGACCAAGTGTTTCATCTTGTGCACCGACATGGTGCACTGTTGACTCCCATGGAGAGTTTGCCAACACATTCGGGCCCAACTGAGGCTTGTCTGTGATTGTGTGCTGGAATTGTGTTAAATGGGTCTCCCAGAGGATGTAGAGGCTATGCAATTGATGGCGTTTTGTTCCAATATGCTGTTCATGTGTGTTTATCTGTTTGGTTTTTGGATAGTGTTTGTCAGCCTACGCTTGATCTTTTTCCACAGGGTCATAGGGTTTCAAAATAAGTGCCCACCCACTTCCTTTCTGTTCACTCTTTGCCCTCAACGGTTTTATGGTGGTTAGGCAATAGTTTCTACCGCCCGTGTAGTGCTCTCCATGATACTGCTGCTGCAAATGGTGAAGGCGTGTTTTCTACGATTTCCACTTGGCCTCCATGTGCGCTATCAACGTTGTTACCATACTGTTGACACAGTGTAACCCAGGAGAGCATGAAATCCGAGCATGATCCGAAATCGAAAAGCCTATCAAACTCGTTGACAAGCGACAGTGAGACAGTACCATAGGCTGATCCGCAGCGAGCCAGAAAGGACAAGATTACGGGTTGATAGACGGTTCAGAAACAAGACGGTGACAACCAACTAGTCCAGTGCCGACTATATGGACAAAGGCCTGATTTGTCTCAGTCACTTTGCTTCGGTCAAGCATTTTACATTTATTTGGTTGATTTTACAAACCCACTTCATGTTTTGATGCATACGTTCCACTAAAAGCTTTCTACCAATATTGATTGATATCGTGATCGCTCGCCAGCACTGTCTTAGCAACAATGACACATGGGTATGGGTAATCTTTTGACGAAAAATATGCAGTGACTAGAAAGCTGTTGTTTTAAGATTCATTTTGATCAGGTTCACTCATAATCAGTTTTTTGTGACGGTTAGTAATCTGCTTCTTACTTGAGGTACTGGTAGCAGGTCAGCACCTTGTCCAGCGTTTCCTCCGTAATGTTTCCCCGTGAAACTAATTAAGAGGGTTCTATTGAAACGAGCTATTAAATGAAATGTTGCGAGAAGGCAGTGGCATATGAAGTTTCGCATTTAAAAAGAATTGCTGCGACAACGAAAAAACGGTGTAGAAATGCTGATGCTGTCCAGGCAGTTCTTGACCTTACCATTTGCTCTAGCCGTAGTCGTTTTTCAATTACTTTGCTCCTTTAAATCTAGGAAAATATGTACATATCATCGAGAAACGAACAGGAGACCGGTTTGGGGGCGCCCGTTTGGAGTTTTGTCTAGAATAATCAGAATAGGGGCCCACAGTCTTGTCTTCTGTGCTTTTTGCAACACGCCCACATTGTAGCTCACACTGTAGCCACATTTGCTGAAAAAGCCGGTGCAAATGACCCTTCTCGACTTTGCACGAAGCAAGGTGGATTCGTTAGGAGAACCGTAAATCCAATTGACCTGATAAGCGTACCAAATTTGAGCATGGCAGACATGGAATATGAGATAATCTCCAATGAAAGTGTGATCCCCAGGTATGAAAAATGGCAGTAATGAAATGAAACTGCAGTCAACAGATAAGATCCAAACAGAAAAACCGGATACTGTAGTGTTTAGACAAACAACTCATTCTTTTACGGAATGAGTCTGATCTATTCAGAAGCCTGGAAGCAGATTTTATGAGTGACCGGCCGCTCAAACAAGACAGAAGCATAGAGAATCGGCCTGTGTGCGTGATTTATATGTCTCCTGTTTACGCAACCTTCTTACGGTAAATTTTATTTGCATTTTCCCCACAAATTCGAAGTTTTAATGGAGACTTACATACTCATGCGCCTTAGTCCTGCGAATTGCCCGATCCAATCCACCCTTAATCTAAACCATACTTGTAGGCAGCTTCAAGGTAATATATTCTGTACCATGACTTCCACAATGAGCCATACTTATATCTACAATGCACAACAATTTTGGTAGATCCTGGCCTTAGAAAAATGCGCAAGCGGTGCAGGGGAAGTGCCTGTTAGGGCTATGCATTGTCAGCATCTGAATATTGCTGTTGGAATCCAGCTTCAAGAATAAGCGTCCACCTCAGGGTGAACAAGACTTAGTTCAAGGAGAAGAGAGGACCTAGCTTGATCGCCCCCTCTGTTATGTAAGGTAGACTCCAATACCTGCTGTGTAGTAATTTTATGTCGTTGATTCACATACGAAAGTATTTTTATTCTGGATTAACCGAAATCTGGACAGCGGACTGGCCGTACCTGTCTTTTGGAATGCTTCACATAGATCAGCTCTTTCAGAATTACCATTTGACCTCTAAAACAAATCAGCTCTTTTCATATCTTTTATGACCGGTCAACGTAGCCGAGGAAAATTATGTACTCTACGATGATCCGTGATGATCGGTTGGGAGAATGTATAAGCCACGAAGGAGAATACCTAAAAGCCGAATTATCCTGAGAAGTAAGCCCCCTTCAGATTTTGACTTTGTCCTAAAACCCCGATCATAAAGGCTCCCAGATTTAGCATAGTTATGTTTCTGTGTTTCGTAGCCCTTTATGTGCACTTTTCCGCGGAATCTACAGCAGTGGCATCTGCTTTAAAGTGGTTGTAGGGGTTCTGTAAAATCCAGACACAATCCAGTCATTCCCAAAACAAACCATCCTGGTGTGGAGAGGACCTCTTACCGGTTTCCTGAAGTTTGTTTTATTGAAGGAACTCTTCCCAGTTCCAAACCTCATGTGCCAAGTTTCTAGCTTCGTATAAAGTAACCTGCATATTCTCACGAACAACCAGGTTACTACACGGTGTTGCAGTGAGTAACAAAGGATCTGTCTACAGCCAACAAACGTAGGCAATTATGAATCACAAATACCTTCGGTAAGTGAATCGGGGTTACTTCGAGAATCCGAGAAGCATGGTACATCTGTGTCGTGCCTGTTAGTGATCACCAGCAGTGCTTTCCCCATGAATGTACCGACGAACTGAAACTTGTAAGCCTCCGGCGAGTAGTTGAAGAATATACCTTTCAGTCGAAAGTGGTTGATCAGCATTGTGACCGGCTCGGAGTTAGACAGGATACGGTACAAGCCATTGTTGAATCACGCAATTTATATTGCATGTCAACGTGTTGAATACCGCCTCATGTTACTCGGCCTTGTTTCTGAGCTGCATGTAATTTGTTGATAAAACGGAGGGATTTTTAGATTTTGCTGAATTGCATATGAAACATCTGCGTGGTGCTCCCAGGCTTATCTACATAGACTGACTTCATTACATTTCAATATCTCAACTTATGAAAAATATTGTTCGTAACTCTCATTTCCCCATAACTTGTTAACAAAATTTTCTTGATAGTATATATATATATATTCGTTTCACTCTGTCTTCTTCTGAGATCCATCGATCTTAGAAATCCTGACACCACTCTAGTCTAGCGACGGTAGTATAGCTGAGTGAATTTTCAACTTGAGACAGAAGTTTGCCTTCCTTGTACTGCTCGGGTGCACTATACGACCAAACTTGAACGTGTATTGGTATACGGTGTGTGGTTGTACGTTGCTCTATGTGTATGCGGTAGATTGCGTAAAAGGCACATATCCACAGGCACAAACGCACTTGCGAGCACACGAGACGGTTGGATGAAAGCGTTTAGCAGACGACAGATTTGTAGACCCTGATGAGTTAGTGCCTGTCTGGATATCAAGCCTAGCTCAACCAATCCATGCTAAGCCCAAAATCTGCTGCCCAACCCTGATAAGTAAACTGGGTAGACGGGACTTGTCTAGTTTGTTACAGGAGATTATACGTGAAAAACGGTGATGCGAACCATGTTTTATTCATTGTCAGAATCAAAAGGGAAACAAAATCCCCCATAATCTGACTTCACATTCAAAGCAAATGTTTATGGAATCCATTGGAATTCTTTATTTAGTGTCATTTAGCCCCGTTTGGCTCCAGTATATCCGGTGTATATACGAATTTCAAGTTTGAAAAATGAACACGATTCACTGGGCCAGTGGGACTAAACCCATGAATACGGAGGGTGTGTATGGACAACTTGATCGGTAAGTCCACCGCTTTGATTAACGTAAAGAGAGTTGATTGCCCAAAAGGTCCGATAAAGAATTATGGAAATTTTGAGATGGCTTTGCTATGCGCATATAATGATACAATGAGCTAGGCCCAAAATGTGAGCTTTGGTGCTTAACTTACGTGCTCGATAATGTGCCATACTGAGTTCGCTCTGCTTTATATAGTAGCAATTTATTCTTTATGACCTCTTAATAAGCGGCTCACATGTAACTGATTCTGTATGAAGTTACCAACCGATCTTCCGTTAGGGTGTGGGGGACCTTGTCCACCTCGACCAAAGATTGAATGAAGCTTCATCAGGCCACTTACTCACTTGAAAGGAAACCACGAGACAGTGGGGTGACTTCTCATGAGAGCTAGTGCCACATGATGTGTTAACGAAACGATGTATGCCCGAACGACATGATGCAATTAAATCACACTTTAGGAATATGCACGTCATCTGAGGTCAATTGCCTTAAGTAGTTCCTGTGATTGGGCATCAAGTTAGCTCAAACGCAAAATTGTTCGTTCACAAGATAGAATTACCAGGCCTGATTTATGTCAGTTCATCCTTCCTTAGATTTCGGCTATACCTTCATCTGTGGTGGCATGTGTGCAGTTTATTCAGGCCAATGTATATGCACAAGTAGGTCAGTTGTTTTCAGTCCTTCGCGTCTCTTAAATTCTGCCACAGGAGGGCCCTCCATTACTGGTGTAAGAGAGAAGCTACCAAACTTGGTGAGAAAAGTGGAAGACATCATCAAAGGTAATACATTGTGCATCAAAACATTTTCAGAAAATCTCGCAATTGGCCGAGTGTGTGCCACAAAGAATACGAGAAACTGCCACCAAAATTTGATACTGTTAAATGTTTATGCTCAAACTATGCTGGGATAGGTTGGCGAGCAAGCGCTAATAACCAGTTGATGAATCTTGAAAGCGAACGCTGTTCTTCAAAATTTAGGAAGCTTTAGCACCATGGTAAGCCTTTTGTCTTATCACATGAAGTAGACTTGGGATAATGATATTGATTCCACACACGTGTATTCAAAATTATCCTGTCAGAGGGGCATCTGTACGTAGACAGACTTGATTCCACTCCGATAACGTCCATGTCGGAGGGTTTCGGTGTGCACTGAGTCGACACTTAACAGCATATATTAGCAAAGTTTATCCCACAAAACCCATCCGATTGCTTGAAAGGTTGATCTGTTTTACTTAGAAACCGCGACACATCGTTCATAATGTTGTACCACCACATGGTTTGTGGATAACATTACTTTTGGGTCAGCCTAATGGAAAGAGTGGTTAACATAAGAGGTTTTCTGGTTTTTTCTGGTCAGCTAGTCTGCGTAATATTTTATAACTATGACCAACGTCATCCTTTTCTTCTGGCTCGAATAAGCTCAAAAGTTTAAATATATACTACTAGCTGAAAGCTTAACGCGCCGGTCATGGACTCAGTCGTCGAAGAGCTCAAGTTTACCGCATTCAAGTGAAGAAAAGTTACTCAATACAACAATGATGAAGATGTTCCTTTGTTAACCGGTATGAAACTCAAAACCTGGTTAGTTCCATTAGAATGGTCAACATCCAGCATTCTTATTCTCTGTTTACCAGGAGACGAATAGTTCTACCCTAATGAGTGCAGCCGGCGAGTTGGTGCAGGTGCTTCATAGATTCACTACAAATGCATCGATCAGCAGGGATCAGTTGGCCGTTACTCTGTATGCCGAGTCCGGGGAATTTGCTTGCAAATATTACGTCACCAATCGGGTGGACACTTTCGGTGCCGAATGAGTGGATGTTTTCTCGTTACGTAATTGCGCTTAAGTAGATTGTAGAAAAGTATTTGGTATCACTGATATGACTCAGTGTTTAAATAATTGATTTTTCCCTATTTAACTGGTCCGCTTACGGTCTGTGCTGCATTTTTTCTGCATGACTTGTATCCGACTAGCTTGCTGAACAGGTTTCTTCTGGCAGGTTTTTGGTTCACTTTGGATCGGTCCGTTAACAAACCGGGTTGTTCCGCATTATCTACTCCTCTATCTTGTCTGAGTGTCCCAACGACTCACATTTTTTCGCAGTTTTCTTTCCGTATTTCGACTGATCTGTTTCTAACTTGCGTTTCTGGTTGGTTCCTTGAGCTTTGTCGGCTTGTTTCGTCCGCGCGCGAACCGCAACGCAGAACAAATTGTAAGCGAACCAATGAAACTACGACAAAGCTATTTTCAATCAAGCCATCACACCTAACGATGCCAACTTAGGCCTTAAGATATAGACAACCACAAGCACGTCAGCATGAGTACTTACTTAACCGTGCACCGATGATGTCCTCACGATCGGTGACAAAATATTTGCAAGCAAATTGTCAAACTCGGCGGACAGATCACCAGCTACCTGATCTACAGCCAGTTAACGCACCGGAGCTTCCAGTAATTCAGTATGCTGTGAAAACGTGTGCTGACCCAAAAATATTTCTGCTTCTCAGAATATAAGCAGGCTTTTTCAAAAGCTGAGCATGGTAAACGTATCAGGGAACTATTTAATGAGATTTGAAGTTTAAATTTCACGTTTCTATACTTATCCCTTAAGAATGGGTAACCTGATGGTCTGGTCAAGGGTTATCTCTTTAGTAAAACGTTTTTCTAGCTGGAAGATGATTAAAGTACAACCGGTAACTGTTGCTTGAATTTGCAGGTGGGACACTCACAACATGGCATTACAACAAGAACCCAGTACAAGCATTTGGGCAATGTTGACAGTCCACCCTGGCTACTGAACCTGTAAATTTGGTCGTCTATCTCATTTGATTAAAATGTTCGTTTCTGCGGAAAAACGACAAATGATTAATTTTCTTCCGCTACGGTGATATCTCTCCATCTCTATTGATTTTCAAAGCGCCCCATCTTTGGATGCACTCTTGTCCAGTAAAAACATACAAGCTTTATTTTACATGAGAAAAATTTATGGGCCAGTAGAAGAGATAAGATTCGTCAGTATCCCATTCTCCAGCTCAGTGGGGAATCGGTTATTGAGGTGAAGCATTAAGCTACACGATATTTCACAGATAATGTGAATAGCCCTATGGTAGTATTTAGCTCCTCAAAACAGATAAAAACCTGGTAGTGATAAAGCGCCCGGTGCCATTTTATCTGTTTTTGTTCTGTGCTCATCATAAACAAGGGATTTATGGTAGATTAAATAATGCGCAGAAATGATAATTCAACATGTGAATTACACAAAAATGTTCACGTGTGCACACTGAACACCAATTCTAAACATGTATTCCTCTAGTTATTACAGATAAGTGATCCTTGGGTTTGCCATCCTTGTCCTGTCAAATCAAGCTAAAGCATGCACTACCCACGAACTTGGGTATGTTTGAGCACAAAGTAGACCTTGTATCAAGCCACTATCGAAAAATGGAGCTACAAACAGAGCATCAAGAAAATACCGTCATCAACTTATTCCTTCATGGGGGTCGTATTAGAGCGCGCGATAAATACACTGATTTTCAAACAGGAACCATCCTTAAAATGGAGTTACAGTTGTCTTCACAGAGCAGAGGTTGCTTTCCAGAGGATACAGCAAACCCCTATTTTGTGTAAAAACCAAATTACCTCTGTGCGCTATATCTGGTTTTTTAGGAAATCTAATCGGCCTCCATGTAATTCATGTTGATTCTGTATTTGATATCACTGGGATTTTCAATTGCGCACAGTGAATTTGAATGTGATCTCTACAGAGCTCCAGCGAAAGCGGGGAAGCGTTTGGCGCATTATTTCACGGTCTGCTTTCAACTTTCAGTTACTGCCCTTCGTCTCCCTTTGATTAATTTAACTATCCAGTTCATCAGGTTTACAATGAAATAGCAAGTGACTTCTGCAAGGAGCTAATCAAAACCTATTGCCTAATTAAATACTGGTGGTTTATTAGTCACAACTCCTGAGTCGAAAGTAATCCAATTACAGGAAGGTTAGTTATCACCTCCTCGTCATGTTGTTTGATGGTAAGCCGTCAAGGGTTCTCAGCATACCCGATGAAGTCTCAGTGAGGATTCCCAAACCTTTTCACCTATCAACAGTGAACCAAAATAACATTCTGACGTATATTCACTCGTAGATTATCAGGGAAATCGAATTTCATTTACGGTATTTATTAAATGGTCCCCGAATTGTAAACAGGCAGAATTGTTCTGCCGCCGACGTTTGTGGAACGGTTTCAACTTCATGGTAACTTGAGGCTTAAAAGAGTGTCAGGAGTTAGAGTAATTCACCTATATTTACCAGTGCACCTGAAGTGTACCCAAATTAAGACACACGTGATATACATAATCTGTATTCAGAAAACCGCATGTGTAAGGCCCAGCTGCCTCATTATTTCTTGACGTTAGAAATTAATTGCAAGCGCTTTGTATGATAAGCACCAGCCAGAAGACCATCCTATTTTACCAAATACTCCTTTGTCAGCCTGTTAGGAGGTATCATGACAGAGCAGTGAAGGCAACCAGCAGAGCTAAATTTGACTTCCCACGATCAGAAGGAAACCCGTTGCCATGCGGAATACGGGACGTGTTTATATTTTTTTTTCGCTAGGTCATTGTTAAAATTTGAGGGAGTGAGACATATCAGTTGTTTTGGAGGACATTCCTACTTGAGAGAGTATGATGACTGTGATAAGTGTGGTGGGAAATTTTTTGACTTGGTAACACAAGAACTGTTTGATACTGGAGGATACACTCGAGCCGGAAGTGTCGCAATAGACGCACAACGGCTGATATGAATCTTGTGGGCTTCTTCAACGAAAGAGCCTAAAGCTGCAGCGCCTAACTCTCAAATAAATTTTTGTCGTGTTGCATTGCATTGCATATTTGGACGTTCAGTAGAACGTTTAGACTAGGTTCAAACCCCTTGGAAATTTGATAGGTAAAACGAAGGTCGGAAAGTGAAAATCAAACAAATTCTGACCAAACTATTGTCAGCAAGATATTCGGTTATACCAGGAGTGACACAAAAAAGAATAAAATAAAGGAGGCCGCTATCTCAGGAGGGCCGTCGGCTGGCGTTTCCCAACTAATAAACAACAGTTTGAAAACCTTGTCCCATGGGTCCTGTGCCCAATAGGTCCTCCACGAAAACCATGGACCTACTTACTCTAGGGTAAGCAAATATCCTAACAAAACTCTGAGTCGCCGGGTGACACTGCGATAAGCAGTGAATATCCTTGTCCAGATGGATGTGCGACCATTCCATTTAGGTTCAAATGATAAGTTGTAATCAGGACCAACGTTGTAGCAAATTGTTTTTCGAAACTAACTACACCCTGCCCCTATATTTCCTAAATCCATGTCACTCAGGTTTTGTTCTTGTTGGATCCTCCACGATAGATACGATGTTTAGGGAGAACACTTGAGTACTTTCAATTGAAAAAATTTTCGACAAATTTTGTCGCGCGTGCTGAGCAAAGGAATCTCTCAGATATTTAAAACTTGTCGGTGGATAGTGACAAAATTTTGAAATTATATCGTCTTTAGGAAGCAAGAGTGGCCCAAGAAATACGCGGCAAAAGAATGTTGTCTATCCGAAACACTTCAGAAGGGAAATAGATCACGCAGTGCTTGAAACTACAATCTACGTGGACTTAAAAGGACGGACCAATGAAGGCGAGACCATGTAATCTGGACTGCATGACTTTATGATGATTGGCACTATATCCTGTCCAAATTTGAATGGATCCTACTGCTGATCGGCCTTTCGTAGCCACACCATTCAGTCTTCATTTGCTAGCCTGGAGAAGACGAGTTTGAATCTCCCTCAGGATTTGTGAGATGCGCATTGTTGGTGATTTTCAATAAAGCTGTGCAGCTGTTTTTGGCTTTTTGGCAGAGACAAGCTTAACTTACAGGGCAAAACCTCTACTGAAATATCCGAAATAAGTCTCTACGAAAACGTCAAACAAGCCAGAAGGTTTGGTTGGGCTTGGAGCTTGCTTCGCTTTTGTGGCTATATGAAATTAGTCTCTTCAATGTGTCCCTGGAATACAGCAGTAGCAAAACGAATGGGATAGAAGTGTACGTTAGTTAAGGCTATGTAACACGGTTCTGTCGGTCCGATTACCGACACTTCAGCTGCTGAGTTCTGATAAGGACCAGTTTAATGTGCAAACAACTGAGGTTGCTTGAGAGGGATACTTTCAACACGTTCATGTTTCTAAACTTTGGATGTGCCCAGTTGCTTACAGCTTTAAAGTCTTAGGCAAAAACTGAAACAACTATAGGTCCCAGGGTGGAACACGACGGCCGAGAGTGAAACTGACAGAGCCCTCAGCAAGTGGATTGGCGCGCACTCAGTTGTGTCTATGTTTTGCATTCTTTGTAACTGAGAGCGACTTCATCTTTGTCAGCGTTCAGTTATTACCATATTTCAATAAGGATTAAGCCCTGTAAGTGAAAAGTAAGTTCGAAAAGTATTATACGGTTGTTGCATCTTTGTTCGGAATCATTGGCAGTGCAACTCTCAAGAAAATTAGGAACCTCGAACCCGTGACCTATCTTCTAGTCGGTCAGAAGCAGCTGACCAGTAGTGTGGTTTACTCGCACTTGGTATATGATGCCACTTATCTTTCTGCTACAGCATCCACGACTGGTTCCTTCTCCGTAGAGGCACTGGTCGAACAGGTTGGCACCTTCCTCGGAGTATCGAAATTCCAAGCCTCAGTTTTTGCGCATCCCACAATGACCTCAAAATCGTGATTGTAATTTAGAGGGACGGAATACTGATTGACATTTTGTAGCTTCGAAGTGCTAACATTGCACAACAGAGAGGTGACACATTAAGGGGCGAAAATTGTTAGCTAATTCTGAAGTTAACTTTTAGTGTCAAGCAAAAGCGCTTGACAAATTTTGTTGGTAAAATCTAACTTAACTGAACGGTAGTGTCGCATACGTTATACTGCTGCTCGTGAAGAGAAATAGTGGCTCAGTAACCATACTGTCCCGTCTTCCTAGTAGATCCCTCCAGAGGAACGGATTGTGAAAACAACCTGTCAGGATTCCTGGGAACCTGCCTCAAATAGGCGAGCTCTACTAGATAACTCATCGTGATGTGTGCTCTTCCCACGGTTAGGTAAAATAAAACTCGCCCTTCAGAACTCTTCCAAAGTTAAAAATAGCACACCCGAACTAAGTCAATTAATGTTGCAGTTTATCAGCTGCTCGAATATAAATTCGAAAACAATTCAACGCGGATGACATCTCATTTCAGAATGTCTCCATAGATAATTGTTGAAGGGAACGTTGAATAATTAATCCTTTTCAGAATGTGACAATACGCAGATTATAGATCACAGCTAAAAGTATTTATGAACCCGGAGAATACACCCAGCGGTTATGTTAGTCTGGAACCTTGTACACAAATCGAGTATTGTCACAAGATTCAACTTAATCTAGTGAAATGTACTTGACGGTCGCAGTGGAAAAAGAGATAAACTGCGAAGCAAACACCATTTTTCAGATCGTTCTTCACAACACCAAGGATAAAATAAATCATTTGATAGAACCCAAACACTGCTATTAAACAGGACACAGAGAACAGGATCTGCCTGAATTCCGTTGGCAGTTTTACACAGTTTTTTTTGCAGGGTGACCTAATGACGGAACTATACTGAACTGTATCTGGCGATGTGTTATGCGCAAAGACTTTAAATCTAATTTTCCTGCTGCAGCGCGAATTTGGCATGTGATGAAAAGCCCAGAAACGCAGGATAGCTGCTCTATCTTTGCTTGAAGTGGTAAACAAACACGAAAGCATGTATCACCAAGAGGATTCAAACTGAAGGCCTACCTTGAGTGCGAAGCAGCATAAACTTCGGTCAGTGGTAGTGTACATAGTTTGATGAGGGATAAGACATAATGCAGATGCCTTTTAACTGGGTTTTTGACGTCACATAATCCGGCTTCTCAAAGCTAGCAGTAGGAATAAATCAAAATGGACATTTCAAAATCTCCTAATCACCTTCAAACCTTGAGAAGTCAGTATTCAGTACCGTATCGCGTGACGTGAATTGCGTGGTGACATCCTGTCTACATGTAACTGGATCCCTTTTTTATCAGTCACGCGTGATCATATTGTGCGGTGTTCAACTACAAACAGGCTGTGCGTAAACTCGAATCTATGCGGATCTTACTGAGTCAACCGTGGGTGATTATTCCGCCAGGAATGAAACATATGCATTTCTTTCAGACGTTTAGACATAGCCTGATTTCTGAGGAGTCCCAGGCCAAACTACGCTCAAATAATGTAAAAAAGATTGAGCGCGATATGGTGAATAGATGGAAAACCTTTTAGGCCAAAACACAGCGTACTGGGATAGGACGATATAACCCCTGAAAAAGCTTGATGACGACATCCAAAAATTCGGAATGCAACATCTTATTCCAACGCGCTGTTTTGGCTTTAAAAGGTTCCATATATCCTGTTTTTAATTACAGGATGAAATCTTAATTGAAAAATTAAGGTTAGTAAACTGAGGGTAGTTGGTTGGCAAATGTATCACGATCAATGTAGAGCATAACTCTGCTGAGGCAGGAATTAGGTGTTCCAGATAGTAGACAACCTAAACGTCAACAGACCCAAGCACATTATGACAGATGTGATTCCCATGTGCTTTATTTGATGTTCTCTGTCAAACGACTGACAAACTCTCTATGCTACTATTTGTTCTACTGCAACACTAGTTTGTTAGAATGTGTATTTTTCTATTGTACCAGATCCGTGTGTATAAGAGTGATAACGTTACCAGATTCTTAAAAATTTCATTGTTTTTTTTGCAAAAATTCGTAAAGGGTCTAACAGGCGTTTGTCAGTTCAGTTCGGTTTCATGTGTCAGAAAATTTTTAACTGTAGTCGAACCATAAACAAATATACAAAGGATCAACCGATGTCGAGCTTCATTGTCCGGATGGAACAAGAAAGATGTGTGACAAAATATGTTATCATAAATGTTTGCTGAACGCATCATTTAGCCGCCCGCATAACAACTGCACCAGTAATTAGGAAATCTCTAATTAAGCATACTCCAGAGGTGCCGTCCTGATTGGTCGCTAGTGGTTTGCAATCCAGTCGCAAATTTGGTAAGTAGATACGAATGAAGTTTGCCCATATTTTAAGAGCACTTTGGATCGACAAAACGGTTTTATTTGGAAATTTGGTGCAGACAATATAGACCATACTATGCTCTACCTGTCTCAGAGATTGGCTGAGCATTTGGCACCTTGTAACGAAAATTTCAGAGTCGAGCTTGTGACGAAGGCTATCACAATCTGTGGAACATGTGCGAATCAGTCTAAAATGTTTAGCATGGTTAGCCAAATGTCACCAGAACAATCTTCCAAGGTGCACTCGCAACAACAGCACTACGTTCGATTAGACTTAACCAGCTTTCTTTCATCATAAGTAACGGCATGTGAATGCGCTTACTATGTTTTTGCCAGATAGTTACTCGGCTTTGACGGCCGAACATTTCACACCCCCTTGTTCCCTGACAGTTCTATACGTTAGTTTTATTTATGCTTAGGAACATACCTACCAAGTGAGTCGAGTTTCACCTTTTCAAGGTATACTCTCTGTGATTCTAAGGTGAACACCTTAGAACTCAACGGAGTACAAAGCTGCCGAAGGCGTGATATTCTTACGTTGGTTGCTACCGACAAAACTGACGAGCTTACATCATCAGCTATTACCAGAACTGGTAGGCAAGTGATCGGCTGTAAAACGTGCAAGCATATAAAAAATATTAGGCGCAAGTGCACAAAAACAGAATTATGAATACACAAAGTTAAAACAAGGAAACACAAATTTGTCCAGCTTTTAATTGGGGTAAATTTTTGTGTACTCTTTTGACCTGTCGATGGGCGTGCCAAAGTTAGTCCACGTTCACCGGAAGACGTTTTCCACTGGATTAGTGTTAGCTGTTCGTCATCTGCAATGCTCCTTACTCGGTATATACTGTTTGCCAAAAGCTACGTACGGGGAATTGAAAAATATGTTCATATATAAATCTGAACTGTATCAGACCCGTCAAATCTGTTTTTCCCCTCATTTGCTTGTTTGATAAAGTTTTGTTGTTCAGTACTCAGGTGAATCGATCACATGCCTTAAACCGATTTTAGTTTTCTCCGTGCTCACAAGCTGTATTTTTTCACTCACGGTAAAAGCAATAGAAAAGTGGGGTGTGATGAGAGACCTAGTCATCTGTATTATCAACCGTATGCTATTTCACCCAAGTGGTTATACGGACTGATGTCAAGTAAAGCAACTGACTCACTGATTTTCTAATGCATTTGATCGATAGCCTGTTTGCAGGTCACCTTTATTTTGGTGGTCCGTCTTGGTTACTCTTTTACCTTGTTGCTAAAATTTCGTCCTACAAGAGCAGAGTGCTGTCGGTGACTCCGATGTGACTAGATCTGTCTAGGTTCAGCCAGCTGGTTCTCGTTTTCTCCAAAGCATGGCGTTTTTTGACGATGACATCCTGGACTGACCATTGTAATAATTTCTCTACTGTACGTGCCAAAAGTGTTGGCGCTAATAAATGACCACCAGTCTGTTAAAACGACTACACAGAACAAATGTTAGTGCACTGGACTAACCAGTGCATCGGGGTGAACCAGCTGTTTCTGGGCAGAACACTACCGAATCACACCGTTTTCGGATGGAACGGTGTATTTGTGTGCTACTGTCAAAGGGCGTTTGCCACCGAATGGCAGGCGAACGCGGCCACTGGATGTATCGATCCTTGAAATGTATTTTGAGAAAAGCCGCAGGTTCTTGCGTTTTCTGAGGGTTTTTCCTGACAAGCTTGGAAAGCGAAAAAATCTGCTTCTCTATAAATCTGCGGAAGTCGTTTTTTTTAAATTTGCATGCTTGACCTTGCCGTTATACAAAGATACAGGTAAATTGAGAACGAAGACTGGAGAGCAGCAGCCTTCCACCGCGTAACCCTAGAGAGAGTCCTTTATCCATGGTCCTATCCGGTTCGTTACAATGGGTAAACGAGGTGGGCCTTAATAAAGGTTCGAATCGGTTAGATGTCCTCTAAAAAAGAGAATTATCATGCTAACCCAATTCAAGACGTTTTGCGTTCAAAGGTGAATCATTGACACAAGACTCCGCAAAAACAGTATATGTGTAGATCTATGCGAAAAGAGCAGTCGATCTCTTCTGCGGTTTTCTGAGCCGCTGAACTTTCAATAAATCAGCTCGGAACTACCTTTCTTTCAACTGGCTAATGCATCAAGGTGGCCTAAACAGCCTGCCGGGCAGCTTACGAGTTTTAACTTATACGCATACTCAGAGAGTTCATCTTTGGTGACGTGTTCGTTGGCTGAATTTGGTGTTCCGATTTGTGAAAATTAGCGGACTCTGTAATCGCACAATATCTGCCATGCAGCTCTTTAGGTTCCTGCTTGGTCTGATGGTTTCAGTGTCGAGTTGGTAGACTTCTGAGAAGCTTCTGTGTTTAAATGCGACAACAGAGTTAGTGTTAAATTTGATGAGGTGGCTAGAACACTAGTTGATACAGTAAGGGTGTTGAAGCGCGTAAATAACAGGATTACTTTCAGACGTGATATACTACTCATAAGGTTGCTGAAAACATTTTGACAGCTGAGGATCGGTTTTGCTCTTCTTGGGGCATATCAAACATGCTTAGTTCCCGGGTTTCAATCAACCTTATGCTCTACTTGGACCCAAATTGTACTAAAACCAAATTGATATGCGAATGAATGTATTTCACTAGGATTTGTTTTACTTTAATGGAACAGATCCCATCCTCTACTGTGTCTGGAATACACCTTGCAAACCTGTGTCTTGACCTGTTGACCCTGACAGCTAAAAACACATTTGGTTTTATTGGCTAGTTAATCAGTTGATAGCTAAATTTCCCTGGTAAAGTAATGCTCTGGTCGCCATAACGTTGAATTTACCGTCTCATCCTTGTCGGCTTGTTTTTTTAAAAATAAACCACAACATGTAGTCCTAGCTTACGCCTAGATACCAATAGAATCCGCTACAGTTTGTCAGATAAAAAACAAACCTTGGTGGCAAATATTTCTTTCTTGAAACGGAACATTTAAAGTGCTACACTGAGCACTTTGGAAAATATTTCAAGTAAAATTTGATACAAGATGCTTTGAAAATTTGTGTGATATATTTTTGGGAATTATTCATGTAGTGCCATCAGTAAAAACTGATGAACATCTGTAAAGACAAACTTGGAAGGCGGTATTGAGGCAGTGAAAACTGAAGGACACTCTTAAATGCCGGCCAATAAATCATCAACAAACATTTGTCTCCAATAAAATGTTAGCGGACCAGAGGCTGTCCTGTCGTTTAAAGGTTGACTGCAAGACAACCCAAACAAAATGTTCGTGAATTATCCACTTTTGAAACTATGGATTGGGGTTTCTCTTCACGGAGATGAATAGTTTGAAAAGTAATTAGAATTATATATTCATTAGGGAAATTTCTAAAATTCGTCCAAATAAAAAGGGTCCCTGTAATATCTTTCTCAGTGTTCTCTGCTACCGTGAAACTTGGTATTTTTATCTCACATCAGTTGATTTTTTCATTGCCTGTAAAGTTGTCATTCCTATATAAATTGCCTGAGAATTGTCAGAGTACAAAATGGTGTGTCAGTTTAGTAGACTTTAAACAATAATTGTTCAACGGAATAGTATTTATAAAACAGGTAACCTTTGGGAACGCTGTGCGCGATAAAGGGGCTAAAGGATGTTGTCACGATTGTTAATGTCGAAAATTCTGTACCTCAGTTGAAATAATAATCTAACACGATTTATTATTACATCACATTATTCGAAATGGTTCATCTAGAGCAACTGATGACTTAAAAATTTAGTTACAAACTGAACAAATTATCAATGTCTTTAATAGTCATCTGTCACCAAATTGTCTCGAGGAAAACGAATCGTACCTAGAGTTACATGAGCCTGCCATTTGAGATGTTGCCGCTCAATAAGCCAGCCAACGCCTAGCCATGTGTTATGAATTCCGTGATTTTTTGGATGGGTGGCGAGTTGGTCCATACAAGTACGAGCTAATCACACTACTGATTAGCCTTTCGTGACCGAACGGTTGTCTTGAACTACTAGCCTGGAGCTGCTAGTCCCAATCTCCTTGGAAATTCGTCAGATGAACACTGATAGTAATTCCCAACAAGGATGAAACAGGTGTTTAATGCTTTTTTGTTTCCCAGCACAGAATAAAACGCTAAATAAACTTTTAAAATCACCCCAGTACACCGTTGCGTTTGGGAATGCAAAGGAAGCGTGGTTGTCTCCAGATTGTTCAAATTGCCTAAACGTTTCAGTCAGCTTTGGATAAGATGTTGAGTGAATTTGATCAACTGTAACCTGATTAACCTGGTCAGATTCACGTAGTTATGCTGAGTCATTCAGCACAGTCACATAGTTCATCAAGCTGTCGGCTCAGAACAGCCAAAAGTCCGAATGCCATTTGTTTCACAAAATTTCCATTAGATATCGCTGAGGAGTTTAAGATCAACAGACCATAAACTTCTACAAATGTGGTGAGTTTCTGGAACCCTATCGAAAACACGAGGTCCCTTTGTTTGCCGGTAGCTAGCTGACCATTTTGCAGTGGACGTACACCAATCGAGTCGACGTTATCAATCAACAATGGGTTGTGTCTCTAATTGGTTGAATCTGCGAAAAACGTGACTGTAATGTACCGTGATGCATCCTTTGTCTGCTGTTATTAGTTTAGTTGTTTCATTCTTATATGGATTTCTAAGTGCGCCAGGCTGTTTTTTTTTTCAGATAAAGCTTGCACATTTATATTTCGTGTAATTGCCAGTACTGAGGCTTATCGGATATGCCATGCGTTTGCAAGGATTTCTCTCAACTAAGTAAGAAGTTTCAATAGATCATCTCTAAATACAATTTGTGGGAGTTGAGAGAGTTTAGGCGATGTGGGTTGTGGATTTACTAAGAAAATGCCGGTGACTGCACAGAGAACATACCAATTGCACTTTTTCGAATTTTTGATTGCTGAGGGTGGCCTCGATAAATGCTAGAGGAAGTGATATTAGCAGCGCCTAAGTGTGAAGCAGAGCTCAGCATTTCTTCAGATGTTGTGCGTTGAGTACTGGTACACTGATTTCGCGGTGCGTGCTGCTGGCTCCGGGCGGACCTAGAAATGTGAATACTTGTTCTGTTGGCCTGCCCATTTGTCTGTCAACCCATATTCTGATTGGTCAATGTTTGCGTGACCTGTGAGCTTGGCTTTTACTCTCATTGGTTGGTGCTCACGTGAACTCTACCCTTAACCTCCCCGGGTATTTCGGGATACTGTTCCGCAAATGTAACCCGGATCTGTTTGCGTTCAGCGGACCAATGATACTTAATCATCATTAGCAAAGCTTTCAAATGCACGACATACCCTGCAGGCGCAAATAGCCTGCTTTGGTGTAGAAATGTATAGTTCAAATTTGTTGATATATTCTCGATTTGATTTGCTTCATCCGTGACAGACCAAGATCCGACACATAGGAAACAAGTTGCCAACCTCCTCACGATGAGCCTTGTAAAATACTATAGACTAACGCTGTAAAACCTCTATATAGCGACTGCTTCCCCATATTCCTTCATTGCATCAAACGAAGAACAAAGATAGTTCCATGCCTTCGGTTAGCATTCAGGTGGTGATAGAGTTTCACCTGGCGTTTCTGTGAAACGGAATGAATTTCTAAAACCTATGTAATGCACGCTGTGTTATTTTGGCCACTCGTTACTTCCTGCATATCTCACTGTCATCAGCTCTAGGCAACCTCAACCGGTTGTTGATTAAATGCCATCTTTGTTTATACTTGCGAAATCACAAGAGCGGCTGTCCATTTCTACGGTATTGAGAAATCCCATTACGGTGAAAACTACATGGGCGTAGAAAACGAACCCATTTTAGTTCTTATTCGCTAAAGCGCGTCGTTTCCTCACTTATGTTTTATCGGACACACACCAGTGCATCCCTGTCTCTCTCTAAACAATACACCAGCTGTAATAATGCGCGGTTTAAAAAGGAACGCTAATTTTTGCGTGGAACGATATTTTACGGCAGATGCTTTCCATGGAATGTCGCTTCTATGATGAGTTCCAATTGGTGTTCCCTTTAGGCACGCTTAAGTGTGTGATTTCTTCAGAGAAAAATCACCCCCCGGCATTCCGTAGCTGTATCCTAAAATATTCTTCCTTAGGCTGCAGACACTCGTGGACACTTACAACATATCTTGCGAATAAACCCACACTTCATTTATCTTATGAATTCTTGTGGGTTGTCTTAAATGAATGAATGCTAACATCATTATCGAGAACCAAAATATAAGGGCACGGGGTTTTTGATAGCTGAAAATGTTAGGATGCGCGTCAGAAATCCTCAAGAAATTGTTGTGAAACCGGATTTCTGTTCAGGAAACACACAGAGATGGGAAAGCAAAAAGGGGAGTCTATTTGGTAGCGTTAGTGCGTACGTGATAGCTACAGCAGTCTTTCAAGTGACGACCTGTTGGTAGAAGTTCTTAGATAAACCTGTGATGTAATTCCAGAGCCGAACGAACAGCGCTCATTGCCAGACAGAGCACAATGCCTGCCATGGACAGCTGATACCAACTAGTTTTTATTCTTCTTGGGTAGGTTGCGAACATGAAATCTGGTGAATTTCAGTCCTCAGCAAGCAGGCCCAGTATCTAAGTCTTCCAAAGAAAGCATAATGAAACGTCGGATATAGCATCTGGAATAGGCTGGGGTGCCACTGCGACATATACTATTTATTGTTAGTAGCCTGCGTTATAACTTAGCTAACTGGCTCACAGGTATGGACGTGCATACATATCAGATTCCGATTTATTTTGGTTTTCACAGGCGCTTTCACGTGTAGGTCCAAAAGAGTCCGGTGACTTAATTAGCATTTACTTCAGTCCTCTATCAGGGGAAATACAAAAGATTGTTTCATAGGCCTAAAGAAAAAGGTATAAGGTGCTTGTTTTAGTTGTCGAAGGTCTGGAATGGCGAATGATGCTTCCCGGTTATCCAGGCTAAAGAAGCGAGTCTGGGTGAGATACTCCACCTTGAGCCTTTGATTCAAAACCTTGATCCACAAGGTAGTGAAAGAATGTAGTGTTCTGTTCATGCACCTTGCATGTAGCTTTTAACACAAAAGTGTTAACTGCGAGAAAGCACTTTTAGGGTTTTCTTGGGGGACCCTTCCCGGAGCCAGTTACTCAATAGTTTGACCCACTTGACGGCAGGGACTGGCCTGACCCGAGGACCTAGAGAGTAAGCCATTACTGTACCATTCCTAATGCAGCTGCGCACAGCATCTGCCTTCATAACAACAACAGGCTCTTTGGCCTTAAGAGTATTTTGACTGAGTTGAGTAATACGGGAGTCAAGGTCAACTGTTGGGCGATCGGAGTGTATGGTTTTTATGGTTGACATTTTTAACCCGTCCTTCCTCGGAGGAAGCCATTATCACTGCTTCCATGAATATGGCCGTGCTGGTCGCCTGAAGGAATCACCTCACTACCTCCACACACCTTTCACAGAAGACTGTTCTGCTTTCCTGAATACCGCCTCGTAATACTATTTCTCCCTGTTCATCGTCGGGACGCTCCCCGTTGGTCTTCTTAATACGGTAGAGACTGTAGGAACTGAGTTCCAGCCAGTATGGCCCATAGGGTCATTGCGGCACAGAAGCCCAACCATCACGACAAGCTGACAGCTTATGATCAGGGCGTAACCATGAAACTAACGAGGGAAGTCAAATGAATCGAAGGAATTTGCCACGAAATTTACATTCAGCGACAACAGCGCTTATGTCAAAGAAAATCATTATTTCTTCCTTACCAGCCTTCATCAGTTAGTGTTCTCCTGTTCAATAACATCTTTTGTGTCTTGGTCTGCAACAGCGCATTTGAGAGCTGTTTTTTCCAGGAGTCATTCATTATCATTTAGTTTGGAGGGTAGCCCATAAAGTTCGGAAGATTTAAAAAAAACATTTCCGTCTCATCCATAATATGTATTTTTGTTGCCAATATTGGAGAAGTTTGATATTCATTTCCACAGGACCCCTTGTCTATTTTCACCTCTCATACAATCTATTAATAATTTATCATATGTTAATGTAGCAATGGGGCCTCATTTGGTCTTTCTGCGGAAGTGATATTGAAAACAGGTGCTACAGTCAAATTTAAATAATACTTGCATTTGGGGACGGTGTTAGGTTAAAAAATCTTGAAGCAAGTCCACCTTTCGTGAAAATGCTCGTCTTGATGGACAGAACAGTCACAAATATGGACCCGTACTAACACGTTTCCTTGTTTTTGAGTGCATTTTCTGTCCACTGTCGGAAATACTTGAGTATTGTCTAAGCAATTAAAACTCGGTGATGTTCATTTTGAAAAATAATTTAGTATGAATGAATGTGGCGCGCAACTCCTCTTTAACATTTCAAGAACAGGAAAGAATAAAATCTCAGGTCTGTTTGAGTCAAACGCATTGTTCCGTGAAGATTACTATGGACTTACTTGTATCTCTACTTCGGTTTACTTCTGATGTTAGTCGGAGCCTCGAGAAATAGGATTAACCAACACATGTGTGACTGACGCACGTTTTATTTTGTCTAGAACAACCAATGACGGCTGGGTAAGTTTTCTTTTATGGAAACTAGCGGTTTGTCCTAAAAGTTGCTGTCTACGTAAGCGTGTATCTGCTGACAACTAAATTCGTGAGACAAATGGCATTTGTTTGCTATCACAACAGAGGTTTTCTAGAAATGTGTTGTTTCTGCACATCGATTAGCTCATGCTTGTTTGTTTCTTGTCCGAAAAGATTAATTATAGGGTAACGGAAATCAAGCTAGTGATATGTTGTTCCGGTTAACATGATACTGTCAACTTCACTCCTCATTTATCGCCAATGAGGTATGACGCAGTTCCTCAGTTTTCTTGACATTGCTGTGCACAGTACAACTCGTCACCTGTTGGGCAAATTTACAGAGTAACTGAGGGGTTTACCTAGTTTAAGTGTATTTAAGTGCGCGCTCAAGAACTGAAAGGGCATGAACTTCGAGCCCACTGGACACGCATATCAGTTTCATGCTGTGAGAAACGCTATTTGGGCCAGTGATACATTTCTCCTTCCCGTCCAAAGCGGAACAGTCCAGTTCCCAATCTTCCTCAAAGCAGGCGTTCATTGACTTCACTGAAAATTTGGTTTTGTGTACAAAGAACGCTAAAATGATGATGTTGTGCGTTAAGAATGTGCCGCAACCAATATCTCTCAGTAAGGTGATACAAAATTTGATTTTTATCACAAACCCTGTGTAGGGGTGTGGATCAAAGACTTTTATAGGTATTAATAACTGAATAATAGTAGGTTGTTTGCAGAGCAGGCCTAGCAGTTTGCGTTTTGGTGTTCAACCATTTCTAGTAAACTTTTGAAACACGCTTACTTGGCGGAGTAGAAAGCAGGCGGAGAATGGTCCATACTCATGAAAGCAAATGTAGGAAAAATTGTTCGTAAATGTCTGATCTCTATAGCCCAGCTTACTTGTTTTTCTACTATAAAAAATTAACAAGTTTTATCAGATGCTTTTGATCAAAGAGCCGCTCAGAGATGGCCAAACGTATGTTGAAGGTCTTGGATGTTATTCCCCGGCATCATTAGGATATTGTCTGTGCAGTACGACTAAATGGCGTTTCGAGACTAAGTTTACATGTTGAGCTCCAAAATTCCTGAAAGTCTGGTGTGCTGACGTTACCCTTTCATCAACCTTTAGATAGTATGCTATATCAAGAAAGGGAAACTTGTTATCTTGAGGCCGGATTTCCGCCGGTTGAAGGACGATACAAGTGATGACTTTATCTGTCTCAGTTCAGCACAACCTCATTTCAAAAGCAGTAGCTCACATCCAGATTTGTCGAACATGGTGTTCAAATAAACAGTGTGGTCCCATCAACTTTTGAAAGATATGTTACCCAAACCAATTTC
Source organism: Opisthorchis felineus (assembly GCA_004794785.1). NCBI lineage: Eukaryota > Metazoa > Platyhelminthes > Trematoda > Opisthorchiida > Opisthorchiidae > Opisthorchis > Opisthorchis felineus. The sequence goes on from SJOL01006486.1 coordinate 74,412, forward strand.
TGCTCGATTGCATGATCTTGCATTGTTACCTCCAATCAGCTTAGTCAACGCAGCCAAATTGGTAAATTAGGGTAGGGTTACCAAAGTAGCTCCCAATTTTTCATCACCACCACCACCTTTCTCCAACAAACATTCCAAAGTCAGTCAGTACACCTTGCCGAATAAAACCGGAAGACTATTTCGACAAGTACAGTCATTTGAAAATCAATTCGGTTTTCACGGGAGACGCAACTGAATCTCTCGTTTATGATATTCTTCAACTGACTGTGCTGCACAAAGGCCGCCCCGTGTTTCAGTTGGTACGATATTCGATATATCGCAGTATATTTTCATAAAGGAAACTATTCACAAGCTTGCTGAAAAGTGTTTGACTATTCATTGGAAACACCAGAAACTTTCACAATGTTTGTTTATTATCAAAAAGGGGCAAATGTCACCACATAACATGCGCAAATGTAAATAAACACATCTGTTGTGGCATGTGATGTTGCCCTTATCGGTTAGTTGCATGCACGTTTTAAAGACGTTGTCTTGGACTTTGGTCACTCAAAATCCTTAGGAAACATGTGTGTTTTCAACCTCCCAGTTAGTTATTTTTCAGACGTTTTTCGCTTAGCAAATCGTAAATTTTAGAACAACATATCAAGCATTTTTCAGCGGACTAAAACGGTGTGCCCTTTGCGCTTTTCACTGTTTACCGTTACTTATTTTTAGCGTACTGTTAAAAAGTTGATTTATTGCTGTAGAATGGCCTAAGTGTTTCGTTAATTTGTTCTATTTATACAAATTTAAACATAGGCCTTAAAACCCTTTCTGAATGTCACAGTGGGTTAATCGCATCAGTACCCCTTTCGAATCTCATGGGACTACGCACTAAGCCCAAGTTAAACGAATTTGTTTAAACACTGTATTTTTTCTTTAGCCAGTACAGTTAGTTAACTCTTCAGGAAGTTCTAGTTTGGCCTTTTGAGCAGTTCTACTACTATGCGTTGTAAGTTAACATTGACTACAGCTATGGGTGATGTGACCAAAAAACCAATAACGTTTTTCAAAAATTCCCCTTCTGATCTTTCCATTTGTTTGTCTATTTTGGTTACCCTAACTTTAATAGCGTTGAAACCTCGCTATTCACAGAACGCCTGTCCGCAATAGATAAATCTGACTGAGAGTGCCAAATAACTGTAAACTGGTTTTTTAAGTGACCATAATGTGTCCCCCATATTTGCGTTGGTTTTAAATTATTTCACTGACAACTTTTTACTACAGCGTATCAAGTCGATCCAGGATAACGAGAAGTATCTACGCCGGCCTCATATTTGACAGACGGTTAGAGGTTTAGTTATCCTCACGGAACGAGTAGTCTTTAAAATTACTAGGTCGCCGCCCGCTTATTCTGGGAACAATAGCAAAATGTTCATGAGCACTTTTGAAATGAGGATGTTAATACACCGTGAAAATAGTGGGCAAAAGTAATTGAACACGGAGTTTTCTAACAGTGGGGATTTAACATCCAATCACATTTGAAATTGCACGCCTCTTCGGAGTTTAATCAAGACATATGTGAAACAGAGGAAGGGGTATTTATGAGATGGCATGGCAAACAGAATTAAGCCCATTTTTGTGCACTCTCACGGTATAAACTACACTTTTCGTAAGAGAACTTGATTCATGTACGCTGTTGCGATTTTTTGGTCAGTTTGTCTATATCGCTGCGTGTTTTTGATGTTATACGATATATATGATCCGTAAAAATGGATGCACACATTTCAACTCCTGTGTTAACAACGGTTGCGTTTTTCTTGTGTTTCTTGGAGCACGTTGCTGCTCATTCAATATCAAGAGACCTGAGCCAGTAAAACGTTGGTTCAACACTCTCGGGGTGTTTTCGATTAGTTTAACACCCGCGTTTACTAATTTTGAATTAATCTGCTCTTGGTGTATTCTAGTTTCATCCACTTGAGCTAGTTTGTCCAGGAATTTTTCCGGGCTGCACGAGGCCTATAAACTTTGTAAGGTTTTTGATAGAAATTCTGCGTAGTTTTAGGGCAACGACATAAAGAACAACAATTCATATCCCTTTTCTCTGTCTACTATCCTCTTTTTGTTGGTGGCGTCATCTGACAGACTCATTACCCGTGGACATCACACTGTTTTTCTCCCCGGTGCCACAGGACCCCGGCCTGTGTACTTTATCTGCTACTCACCCTGATATTCATTTCAATGTCAATTTTTGCCGCTTCTTGGAGCACCACAACCTGATGTGTGGTGGCATTCAGTTAATGTCTCAATAAGTGCTCCGTAATATAGATAACACAAACGGCTCGCAGGCTGAAGCCATGATCTCCCTTTGATTTAAAAAGCTTTAAGCTACAAGCATACTGTGGAACTTTAAATTAGGTTACGTATCATCAGCAGAGAAAGTTGGAATCTACACATGAGTGATAGGGGTTTGCTAGCTCCCATTACATCACCATCGCCTTTTTATAGGACTGTCATCGATTTTTACAGCCTTACGAATTCAGGGTTTCTGCTCCTTATTACGCACTCCTCATCTCAGCCTTCGTGTATTATTTTAACTTATGCCGACTTACCTTTCTGGACGTTTGTGTCATTTTATGACTCAAGCCAAACAAATGAAGCAAAGTTCAGATTAGCAGTGACAAGTGCTTTCCAGTTATCCGATTACGCCAATGAAAACCACACAACAGTCAAAATTGGCTAGATGGGATTTGTGAAATGCACCCAAAGTTACAGTGTTGACTCAAGTTGATCATTACACTGCTTGTGAGTTATCCTAGCATTTTTGAAATATTTTTTCATGACTGCAAAATAGGGAGGACACATTCAAGTGTATGTATGAGACGGAAATGTGCAAAAAATGACGCGACTTATGGATGAGGTTATTTAGTTTTCACTGTAGTTACTGAAGCCATGTGAAACCATTAGAGTAGTAATTTAATTTCGTGAAACTCGTGAACAAAAAGACCTCAGAATTCCAACAAGAACTCGCCTTTGCATTGATAAACAATTTACTACTTAGAGATGGTCCCGTTAAATGTGGGGACTTCTTTGAAACCAGTGTGAGAAACGCTCAGATTAGCTCTCTTCAGCGAGGTGATTTATGCCAATATCCCTGCACTATGCATCGGAGGTTTAAGTATACGACATTAAATAGATAGGTAATGCTTCTGCTCTCAGGCACCATCCAGCTTATCTGTACTTATGTAAATGCACGATGCTTTTGTGGTATGTCACCACCTGGCTGCTGTGTCGTGTTGTCCTTTCCTGTACAACATAGTTTTATTTACAAGGGCTACCTTGGATATACTGAAATGTTGTGGGATTATCTCAAACACTGGATAACACCAAATGAAATCTTTCAGGACCAGTAATTTGCGGTTCCGTCCACCTATATCACACAAGTTTCTTTGTTTCAAGATTTGACGTTGTTGAAAACAAGGTTCTGTGGTTAAGTAGATGCAGGGAATAGTGGGCAAACGTTGCCCGTGGTAAATGTTGACTTGTATTGCTAATCGTTGTTGACCCCTGGGTAGCACGGTTGTTCTTCTATTAACTGATACACAAAGTTCGATGACAGTGCCTTGCTGTCGAGCCTAAAAATCAACCATGTGGTTAATAGAAGATATGATTCGTTTTTGCCCTTGTATGAGCAGACCAAGACGAAGGACCTAGAACTCATGACACCTAATTGTTGTGTTCCAGCATACATCAGGTTCTCTCAAGCAGTCGAAGATTATCCATCATTTTTAAGAATCTGCACCTAACTAATATCGGTCGTCGTCATCATGAACAACAATACACAACAGTGGTGCATGGTGGCCTTAGACCTAACGGGGCCCTGGGAGGGGACAGAGGGATATCAATGGGATACTGACTTGATGCAAAAGTTTTCTGTAGCTAAAGATAACGACCAAGAACAAGGCGTTCTCCCGTTCCAGGTTAACTGATCTTAGCGCCACTGAGCACCATTTTTGAACGAGTAGTAGTGACTAATCACCCCTAAGCTCAGCACACAAATACGAACACTCTTGGGCGAATGGTTGGTGAAGAAAGTAAGAACAAGCTTGCCATTGGGATTACGTGCATGCCTGTCTTTCTTGGCTTTCAAACACGTGCGCGATTAATCTTTGGGCCCGGCTACAGAAAGTCTGCACAATTTTCCGCACTTTACCTGACAGAAGCCACTTTTGCTTCGCGTGAATGTGCAAAGTAGCACCCGACCATTCACGTCAATCTTACTATTTTTTCTCTCTCTTTCTTTTGCGTGCTGTTTGCCATGTTTTCAAGCGTCGACCACACTGGAGCCCGCTTGTGGCCGTTTGTGGCACAGTTTGTTGACAGCATTTTTCATAAAATAGTCAATACAGTGCTCACGGCAATCGTTTCTGCAGATCCATTTTTAAATAAGATGCATCTTTCCTTGTAGATTAGCGTAATGACTTATTTCGGGGGCTAGTAAGTATCTTAAAAAACAAGCTCGTATTGTACGTGGAGAATAGAAAATGATGACTTTGCGGAATTCGTCTAAGCAGTCAAGGAATTGTGACCTGGGCACCTAATTTATTGAAAGTAATACACGACTGTGACATCGGAACTCTTAAACCAATGATTCGCGCCCCAATCCAAACACTACTTGTTTTGCAGTCGGAGTCAGGTATCCATCGGCTGGCCCATGCCATTTTGCTTACTGCTTTCGATATTTTGTTCTTACCCCAACAAACCTGAATAAAATCAATCTCATCCACTAGTGTAATCTGTCCGGTTGCATTTCCGTCCAGTCTATATGTTTGGTTTCCAAAACGCGTGTTGTAGTTTGAACAAATGTCCGCTATTTCGCCAATTATGACCGAATACGGTTGTAAGCGTTTCTGTCCATTTGAATGTTGCACTTCCGGTTCTCCATTGTTCTCCATTGGTTTCTTTGGCTCTTCGTTCTCGTCGCGTACATGGGGAGTGCTATTGTGGGCGCGGATTTCAGCCTCCAACATCTCATCATAAGATGATAGTGTAACCGATTGTTCGAAACTTCGAGAGTCTGCGTGCCTGCGCAGCGTTTTAAGTATACAAAATTCCTCGCCAGTAGTAATTTTGCCATACCTCCCCTTTAGACATGAGATAATTTATTTTTCAACATTTTGCCCCCTTTAGAGTGCAACAACTATCGGAATACCTTCTAGAATTACACCTCATTAGTGAAAGCCCTTTATGAAAATGGCATTTTTCTTCAGTTTTTCGATAAGCTGAGTAGTTGCATCTTGACTGGAAAGTTAAGTTAGTCAGTTCTGAAAGGCAATGTGGCTGGTACCTGATTCTCTGTTTTGAATAAGTAATGTTCTTCGTAATAGTCTAAAGGAAGCTTGATAATCAATAATATATGATCAGTTTGATGGCCTGATCATTACGACCTCCCCACACCGGTACAAACAACTGGAACAAGTAGATTAGCGGACACTTAAATAGAACAAACTTGCACCCGAAATTTTCCTTCATTCAACGTACTCAGCTAAAGTCTCAGACCAACGGACCTGCCAACAACAAACTTCTAATCTGGAAACTCGTAGAAAATTCGCAGTTCTTTTATCTTCACCCCGAGAATTTCGGAAGCTTTGCTGAACGTTTAATCCGTAGTTTCTTGATCAAAAGCAGTTTAGTCGCCATAAAAAAGACGTTACAATACCCACTACTCAAAATCTCCACTCACGTACGGTTTTGATGTGTCATGGAAGGAATTTCAGGTGGGGATGTTCAGATACGTAATGGGGATTCTACTTGTGTTTATCGTTTACAGTGAAAGCAAACACTTTCTCTATCTAATGAACGTTTACCAGGATATCAGGCAGTTCTCGCTGCTGACCACCAAGATGTGATTGTCACCTTACACGCAAGTTACTGGTATCTGATACATACCACTAATATCTCTGTTTAGATGGATGGTAAACCGTTTCGCGCTCATGTCCATAGGCAGTATGGTAGTGAATGTAAATCCGGCCATGGGCTGATGGAGCGTTTTCAGCAACCTTATGAGTAGTGTATTGCGCCTATGAATACTACTTTGGACTTTACTTTCACTAGGTATGTTTTTCGTGATGGTGTGCTCATGGACAGTGAATTAATATTTAAAAAGTTTAAACGAAAATTCTGTGATTCATGTTCCAAATTTCTGCAGTGCTGAAGTATCAAAGAACTCATCCCCTTTCGCCAAAACAACAGTAGAAATGTCCCAAACCGATTTTATTTGGTATCCCCGACCCAATTTCATTTAAACTGGAATTACGAGCCCAACCGTCTTTAACCTAAATGTTATAAATCAGTGAAAGCCATCAAGAAGGTTAGTCTGCACATTGACAACAACATTACATTGGAACTGCAGAATCCTGTCTAGAGTTAAAAGATGAACGGAGTAGGGTAATATTCCGAATTTACTTTGATTGTTCAGTCAGGGGCCGAGGGTTGTCGTCTTTTTTCAGGTGAATGTTTCTGTTCACAGTGCAAAGCCTTTTCTTTCCTTTTTGTCAAAAGCTGAGTATGACTGAATATGGTACCACTTCGACTCAGCCGAATAATTTGGCTTATCACCAAACACGAAGTAAAAGTAAATAACCCGATTTACATGTCGACTATGTTTGAGTTTTAACACTAAAACCCGCGAGTATTAAGCTAAGAAAAAGTAAATCCTGTAAACTAATTTCCGTTGTCATTATCAAATTGGAACTTGTTTCTCTAAATGATTTCCTTGAACACGCATGGGGTTTACGTTTTTCTTCGCTGTTTATGAGATGAATAAGTTCAAAAAATCCGTGACGACTGCATTTAATGGTTTAGTCATTTGGCCATATACTGCAGTCCTCTCCGATTTGATGTTGGCGAAAAAGACCAATTGAAATAGTCTTTTGAATGGCACATCCCGCCTGATCAGTTGATGGGTGTAGGAAATCATGACTGTAGTACGACATTACGGAGCATGTCCTTGTCCAACTTCTCCGTGATGGGTAACACTTAGAAGGTTACACGCTGCCCAGTGTTTACTGAGTTTAGATTTGAAAATAAGCCCTCAGCCTGAAAGGGGTTTGGTGTTATTAGTAAGACTTTTTAATACGGGATTAATTGGTCACTAGTCGCGCTCCAGGCACACCATATCCCCACACAGTGCTATGGTTTACCTGAAGTCAAATCATGTCAGACGTTTTGCGTTCGTCTTTCTTCCATAGCTTCGTCTCGTTGATAAGACTGCTTGATGATTACACTTATTTGTTGTCTATGGAAAACCTAATCTGGGTGTCTTGAGCCGCGACAACTTTTCTGGAAATTTCTAAAGTGCTGTTGATTGGCATACAAATTAATTCGTCATAAAGTATATTTAGCGGGCTCCCTTGCTTAGAAACAGCGCCTGATCACAGCCGTGAAAAGCTCGTCAACACCATATGCTGCTCACTAAACGGGCTACACGTTTTTGGTCCAACCTAAATAATTGCGGCCAATCGTATTGCCTTGGCAAATTTTGAACGGTTAGATGAATAAAATCAAATAACCCGTTTTGAACCGCTCCGCACGAATCGCTTACTTCGTTCAACTTATGGTAAGCACAATTCAGTTTACCTCCAGAAAAATTAAACCCACGCCCAAAATGCAGCTGTTTTGTTTAGCTCTGGAGGGATCAGTCATCCGGGAATCGAACTTAGTATTTGACTCATCTGTCAAAAGTCGCACGTTCACATTTCCTTCGAGATTCCAGAAAAATTTGAAAAAGCTACTTGCATTTTTATATAAAGTGAATTATCTTTGAAGAATGAATTTTAAAGACGGAAGTATAAAACTGGAAAAAGTAAACACTACGATCATAGGGTGAAAACATTTGTGCAGCAATAATGGTCTTATACTGAAATGCTGACTCCCGAGCTAGTCAAAATTACGCCGCATGAATAACACATAAGAATGACTGCCGACCACCTACTTCTGTTTATTTGCAAAGTAGCTTTTGTTTCAGAGAGGTTTGGTAAACAATCGGTGCCGAACCTTTTCCAATTGATGGAAAATATTTACAGACTGTGTGTTTGGAAACTAGCTTTTGTTTGTTTTAGCATGTGCATCAAAATACTTTGGAAATATGACTCATAGTAAATAGTCAAAATCTTCAAAATTGGAAAATTCTGAGTAGCCCCAGTTCTACGGCTGTTAACGGCCTTTAACGTACATGCTAAACTACGTGAAAACTATCTGAATTCGCTACTCTGGTGGCAAACACTTAGCCTAAAAGCCCGAGCATTGCACCTAATGGTCGAACAATCAAATCGTGCTTCCCCTACATGTTTGGTTCTAAACAGGATGGAACTCACGTTTTCCCGCTTTCCCAGGGTCAATCACTTCTTGTTTGCCAACCTTGTTAGTGGGTCGATAAAACGCGGCAGGGCTACAAATTATCTGGCTCGTAAACTTCATGGGATCATTAAAATCATAGGATCAATGGGCCTTTGCTTCCCAATTCTCAGCTGAAGGCGGTGCAATTTAGTTGAAAAATGTAGCCCACTGAGTTGTGCGTCAAGCCGTTGGTTGAAGATTACTATAGATGGAGCAGATGTTGTTTCCTAATTGAGAGTGGTCCAGATGCATTCAACAAAGAGGGAGAAAAGTTGCTGCGGCAGTCGAGGCGACTGTTTTGGTACTCTGGCGTCATAGGGGGTAGCCATATGTTATTTTTTGAAGTCAATGATGTTATCTGGGTGATCAGAGGTGATAAGGATCTGCCGACTGACCATGCGTTCACTCCTCAATTCTTTTTTCAGGACGCGGAACCTAATTTTAGGGCTGAGAGACGCTCACCTTAGGATTATTCAAGCCTCGAAAAGAGTTTAATCGCCTTCATTTGAACCTGCTCCAGAGTTATCTGGTTGATCTTGAGCTGTGGGCTTTGGGCCCAAGTGCGTGCTTCATACGAGGTTCCGATGTAGGCAGATGGTACTAGTGTTCTAAGGCGCGCAAAGAACTCGCAGATGCCTGGTCGCAGGGCTATAAGCCAGTGCCAGGGGTCACAAGTCATGCTCTGAATGATTCAGAGGGTGAGGAGAAGAAAAGGGCATCTTTCAGAATTGAAGGGCAAATGGCTATCGCCAAACCATTGATGGGCTTCCGGAAGTACATTTTCGTCCGAAGACAACTGGATTCTGCTCCAATTACTGATGCTTCCAGCAATTAATTTACATTCAAATGTCACAGTGACAATTAGGTCATTTAGGAAGGTATCTAACAGTATCTGGCGGAGCACTTAACCCTGCGGTTCGCCGTAGTGAATGGGGCCTGCCACCTGATTGCTGGTATTTTCCCGACCATAGCAATTAAAGCGCAAGTGTTCTGTCATCGGTAGCTAAAATTTCTACACAACTATATTTCTGACACGAACCCCCAGGAAGCTTCGCGAGCCGCGTACTGCCAAAGTTTCCCAGAAAGAACGAAACAGTTGCATAATGATTCTCGACATTTCCACATACACTGCCTTCGTTTACAGGACAGAAGGTTCATTTATAAACTTCCAAATCTCTTTATAATATCAACCAAATACGATTCCCTAAGAAGGAAGTTTAACCCACACGATGAGAGAAATTTCCACCGGAAAGGTCGTTACAAGATTGACCAGTCAACACAGGACCAAGTGATACAAACCGCGTGACCTTAGGATGAGTGGGGCAAGTCTTGTCTAAGTGCTAAATAACCATCCCGCTGCTTTGTTGTTTGGGGTCAAAAGGTTAAGAGCTTAAACTACTAACCGGAAAGCTGCTGGGTGGAAACTTTCTGGGGTTTCGTGAGATGCACGCGCAATAGATGAAAAAGCTGTACTTAGATTCCGGACTCAGGAACTGAGTGGTGTCACTTACACGATAAAATCTCCATTTGAATCCTACTTTATTAAAGTTTTGTTGGCGATTTGCGACAACAAAACTCTTTCGATTATCGTGTCCTGTGGGAGTAAAAATTCCTTAATCAGCTGTTCGATCGCGGTTTGTTCATTGGTTTGTTTGGCTGTATGCCTCCGATTTTTTGGAATTAATTAGCGTGCACACAGTAATGAACAACCCGCAAAACATTTTGAGGACTATTCTGCGGTACGCGTTTCGCGAAATCTTATTAGTTTAGTAGTGGAAATTATCCCAGGAATCCGTCGAGCGTAAACTTCACTGCAGAGCTCGAACGGTTTCTTAAGCCAAAATTTAAATATTTTACAGGCAGATGCTTTTATATTAAGTCAGTTTTATGCCAAAAGTTTTTACGTACGGTTGGTACAGTCGTTTTAAGAAACGCCTGCAATTAGAGTTATTAAATTTACATTATAACTAGCCTGTCTACCAGAAATAAGTGTTCAAAAAAATTTTCATTCAACGAACGTCAGCTAACAAGTGAAATTATTGCACAAAGAAACCTGATGAAACCTGCGCACTTTATTATGTCGCAGAGTGTGATATAATCGAAGGTACCACGCCCATTAATCCAGCGTATGTTATCCGGCAGGTTGGCTCAGTGCAACACATTTCGGTGTCTGGGATCAGGGGCTGTGAGGAACTGAGAACCACTGAAGTATGACTCAAGTATAGGTTCCTAGGTATGGTGGACCGTTCGGCTGCTGTCGAATGTTTTACTTTCAATTTCAATGAAATAAAATTTTAATTTCAATAAAATTACGTTTTATCCATCACGTCCCATCTCTTAAAAGGATATATTCCATTTCCCATACCATCACTGGGCTCACTCAGCACTTGTTTGTTGTCCACCAGTTTGTCGGTGTCCAATTTTTATGACATGGTACAGAAAGCTATGTCTAGATGTTTGTTTGCTTGCTTGGATTGCACAACTTGATGGCTATCAGGCAACTGTCAGTGTAAGGCCCGTCATCTGTGAACCCTCAGGTCTATTGGGGCACAGGTTGTAATGGATACTAAGAAAATTTTTAGAGCGTATGGTTTACTCTATAATGAGATAATAGCATCCAGCTAAACATTAGAAGTAAAACGCTTGCGGTTATTCTATTCTTTTACAACGTACGTTTGGTAAACCTTTTTTTAATCACGGTACATATGAAGGGGGTGATCTCGTCAACAAGTAACTCATATTTCTGATTAGCCATTGGTGACACATATATTAGTGTTCAAGTACTGACGGGGAGCTTGCAAGTTCGAGTATCCCGGTCTATTCGTGAGATGCGCACTGCCGATGATTGACAATATGTATGAAACAGCTGTGCAGTGCTCCCGGGGTTTCTCAGTCCGAAGAATCTGTCTGTCGGTGCTTGATGGAGATTTTCAGCCTGTGACAAGCTAGGGTTGTCGGAACAGGCTACTTTCATGGTACTGGACTTTTTAGTTGAGCAGTTGCTTAATAGCCTGTCCTGATATTAACAGCTTCAAGTCAGTAAAAATAACATTGGAATACAAATGATGGCTTGCAGAAATAAACTTCGCCTAATGCAACGTCACGAGTCTCTTCAAGCTAGATTGTTTTTTTATTTATTATTTAGGGATGCAACTGTACTTTTGAGCAGCCACATAAGTGGAGTTTCCGTCCAGTATATGATGTCAATCTCTCATCTCACTAATTTCCTAGAAGATCAGTGAGGAGTGTACTGATGGCAACCTCAGCAACAGTAAAACAGATACAGTGATTTCCTGCTTCCCAGCATACCCTGACTTCACTGCCTCATTTTTAAAGTGCAAGAATTTATCATCGCTTTTTGTCACATAAAAATGACACTCCGTATTCAATGACTCTCTCAGTGAGGCCCTTAAAAACTCAAAATATCCTGCAGTTATTCTGGAAATTGCACTAATCAGACCCTTCTATAGCCGTTCTGCTTTTTTTCAACTCAAATGGCATAAAAACGATTTGAATGGAAAAGATTTCTTTGAGGTAGTGTTGTTCTTCTTATCCGAATTGCTAGCACGGCGGTTATGCAGCACTACGAAGACTCAATTAACTTGAAGTTTGTTTTAAAACGCCTAATAACATTGGTGACAACAATGCTCGTATGGAAATTTGTTTAGACATAACATCGGTCACCTATTGTCTCATCGGGTACCAATATTTTATCAACACAGTAGTGGTTGAATATAAGGTTCTTTGTGCAATGAAGCTATAACAGCGTCTTTAGTTATCTACGACACCTTGCAGAATAGAGCGGAAAGCCTATTTTTCGTGATGTCTTCCCTTACAGAAGGATGAAATTGCTCCTCTCTCTCACCGCAATCCGCATAACAGCTCACTCACCTGCAAAATTCATCACGATTGTTTTCCAATAAACCCGACATTTAAAAACCTAAAGCAGTAGATGAGTGAACCCAAATGCATCCTTCCGATCTAGGATCGAGTCATTTGTTGTTCACGTAAAGTGACTCATGGTCCCAGAAACATACAAGATTAGAAGCCCCAAATTGCGTAAGTTGGCTCCAAAACTATTCTAAATGAGCTAAGTTTCAGCATCCGTTTTCCAACGAAGGAGCTGTAGTGGTGTTTCAGATAAACAGAGTGGAATATAATGTTTCATCATTTATACTAAATTTCAACTTGGCTGAAAATCGATTGGAAAATTATGACAGGATTTGTACATTTTAGTGAAATACCTGTAGAATAAGGTCTTGAATATATGTTCCAAAATTCTCGAAATTACATACAATTACTTCGCAACCTCCTTCAAAATGTATCGATTGAATTTAAAAAACCTGTCGTGGGATGGTCTTATAGCCAAACAGTTCTTGCCTGATGAGAAATGCGGTCGAGCTCTCTCCATTTAAAACATTCCTCTTTGTAGGAGCTTCTTCTGTGAGCATAAAAGTTCAGGTTCCTAAATTGAAGAAGATATACATTTTAATAGCACTGGTGCATTTTGAGATAGAAAAAGGAGAACTAATTTTACAGGACGCCTCAGTATTATTTCGAATACATTTCCACTCAAAAGCGTTTGTAAATAGGATTTTACTCCCCAGTGCCTCCTTCCTCTGCACTGTAGTGGAAATTTTATTGTCCATCTGTTTTCACTTTTTTGAGGCCCTTTTCATACATTTTCACACCAAAACTGAGAAGACGAGGGGCCAGTTAATGCTGTTATTTATTATTTGGGTTTCTTCGGTTATCCCTTCTGCTTTGTTCACTCACACTGAAATTTTGTCGGTTGGTCGTCGTTATATTTGGCCTAATAAACGCGCACACGATGGCCTCAAAACCTAATAGCCACCTAAAAATATTCGCACAAGTCAGTTGACTGGGCAAACCAGAAGCTTTAATGTTCGTTATCGCGTGCGTTAAGCTTGAAGTTTCACAAGACATGTACACCGCATTTAGGCGAAATCTATCAGCTAATGCGGATTTGCAGTTAGAAGCGCAGGGTAGGGACGGAGATCTGTCCTAGATAATTTGCGAGAGCAGTCATTTAGCGGTCACCTTTTAGTTCTGTGGCTTTACTTTTTGTTCAAATTGGTTGCAGCGTGTTTCACTGTCTATTGTCTACCGGAATCTGGAAAGGCGAGAGTCCATTCTAGTTTAGATGCAACAACACCAGAAAATTGGACAAAAACGTCTTACTGGAACTCGGATCATCACTTAAAATGGAGTATTTCGGTTTCAAAAAAAAACTACTATGTAGATTACAGCTTATGGGGATATTTTGCATCGTGGTTTAATGACAACAGGGTCCCACTCAGACAATGCGAATTAAATTTAGTTGCGTTTTGTAATGTTTGCCGTTATTTTTCAAACAGTTCGCATATTCCCGGGGGTAATGACAAGTGATACATGAAATTAGTAAAAAGGATTACCTGCGGCATTCGTTTATTCTTCTTCATGAAGAGAAGCCATTTGTTGGGACGTGTGTGAAGCCCAGGAAAACGCGTTTAATGAAGGTAGTTATTTTACACATATGTTCAAAATTCGGGTCAAATTTTTTTTAAAGTCAATTCAGAATCTGTCAACATAGTGTGCCGGTATCCGTTGTGTATGGACCCGGCATAGTTCTCACTATCATATGACGCTACACAAAGATCAACGGGAATATTGATCAAAAGAAATGTGCAGAAACTCGGTGGGAGCCATGATTTTCCTTTACATGGTGGAATCAGACCTGGTCTAACAACTTTGTGTACCTGTAATTCATGAATTTTCATCTTGCTGCTTAATAGTTTAACAGATGCGCGTTATAAAAGCTGATTGTCAGAGCTACCTATAAGTTTATCACCTACCTCTATTTAAAGTCCTCCAAGTGTATCTCCAAGAAAAAGACCTTTGGTTTTCCCGCTAAATCAGTGGAGAGCGGTCACAGAAAAAGACAAAAACAAATCATTTTATTTATTTAAAATAGCAGTGAAGCGCTCGTTTTCTTGTGCATTGTGGTTTAATGAAAGTTATTCCATACGTTGTTGTCTACGGGGAGCCAACACCAACTAAGTTCAGGGGGCTCTTGAAGGTGACAGTGCTTTTCTGGCTTTATTACAATAGTTCACAGGTCACCTAGTGGAAGAAGAATTCACAGGATGAATGGAGCTTTCAGCTGACACGTCGCCATTCGAGCAGTCAATCATCACGTGACCACGGTGTGGATTCCATAAATAAAGAGCGAATGGCGTTCTATCCTGTCTGAGTGGGATTTAATCTTACTGCTATTCAGCCACTTATAGCCTGACTAAAAATTGTTCAGGTTATTTACCAAGAGGTCGCGAACTCAAAACTCCCTGGATTTTCCTGAGATACGCACTGTGATGATTCCCAGTAAAGATGAAACGGTCGTACAGTGCTTTCGGAGGATTTTTAGGATACAACGACTTTAGTACAGGACGAAACGTTTAATAAAATTTCTTACTGCCATCTGTTTGAACTGTTGTATAGAGCTCTCTATTGTACCTTTAACGATAAAAGTGCTTTAGGGATCCAAGCTCCAGTCACCATCTTCTCATTTACTTACACCCATCTGAAACATCACCTTGGTATTGTGCATTAAACTTATTTTTCGGTTTTTAGTATCATCTGAAAGATTAGTCGGTTGACCAGAAGGAGCCGTAGAAGACTACGTAAACATCGCGCTGGTTAGTCATTAACCATTTAATACCTAAAGATCCGACAAAGGCCCGCTCCTTCCTTTATATAGAGTAAATTTAACGTGTTATAAAGAGGATCACCTACCTGTCAACCTCGCCTTCATGGCTGGAAGGAGAAGGTATTGAAACGATTATGCTTCACAAAAGATGACTCAGTCAAAAATGGATAATTGCATTTTGCAGCTTGATACTTATAGCTTTTTCGTAGCTGTCGGAAGTAGGACTGATTGGTATGTTGACTTTCATCAACTTGACTTAGTGTAAATTACCCGCAGGAACAATTGATGTCTTTGTCCCCCAATATAAACCATCACTCTTTGCTAATTTCTAGAAAAACATTCTAGTCACTTTCAATCTGTTTTCGGGAATCCACCAGCTTCAGCCTTAAACTCTCCTGTGATTTTTTTTCTCCATCATATCACAATTTTAGTAATAATACGTTTTCTTATCATTCGAATTGTTTACTTCTGGCAGTAACCAGAACTTATTTGCTGTCTCTGTTTTAGCGTCATTGGAGGTTGTACATCTAATTACTTATCCTGTCTGGGTTAATGCTCAAGGTGATTTCATTTCAGTAACAGTCGGGCTTGTTTTACGGTTCAAATGTACACCCGTTCACACTACTCCTTTTTCAAAAAAAAATATAGGAGTGGCTGCTTGTTCCCAGACACGGTCGGCTTAAGAGACAGAGCTGTCCCCACAATCCTTCATAATTTCTCCCAGTTCTTTCACCTCCGTGAACACCCAAACAACCATCGCAAGTATCGTTTTTGATAGTACTGTCCGATCAAACCAACCATGTCCTGGCCGACTGATTTTCTTCAATTTATCTAAAGCGGGCCAGGATAGTCCAGTAGACAGCATACAAGGCTGATCAGCATACAGCGTCTGTCCTACCTAATATGACAGGAAATAAACGGCAAAATGATTCCTGAGGCAGATTTTGTCTGGAATTATGGTTGATTTCGAAGAAACTCGTGGTGATGCGTGTAATCGTTCAACTTAATCTTGAATTTTCCAATTCATTTGAAAACAACCTTCTTCCAAGTTCTTTTCAGCTGCCGAATCATACCACGTTTGTTATGTGAAATGTTCTGTGTGAGATTTGTGAGCTGTCATCTGCGATTCACTTGATCCACAGGTGTGGGATTTCGTCTTTTGGTTGTGGCAACCAAACCTAAGAAACCAGATTTCTTGGAAGAATATGAACTTGTCAATTCGAAGAAAAGAAGATTTTCACCTCACAGAAGGTTCATTAGTCATATTTTTAGATTAAGCCGAGTGGCCGAACAGCGCCATGTATACCGCCGACCAGCAACCCCGATTTTCCCCCAATTTAAAGCAACCGTCGAGTGTGTGCATAGACTAGCTCTCCAAAATATTCTTGCCGGATGTGGATATTTTTGAAGTTTGTCAACATTCTTCTTGCCCTATATTCCTATACCTCTGTTTGGGTTGGAGTGTAGGTTGAACTACTTAGAGTTATTCCTTCTCTTTCTTTTTGTTCAATTTTGTCATTGACGCAATCGTGGTGCCCACACTCCTCGAAATCACGAATAAGGATGTCAAAGCCACATCTGGGAGGAGACTAGTGGATGAACTTGTATTGTGTAGACAATGTCGTCTTATTGTATGACGATTATTTGTCCCCGCAAAGTACTTTGAACACGGAGGTAATCCCACGTTTCGGCACACATTTTAAGCCTTTAGAGTGCAAAGTCCTAGTTCAAGATTTTCCATCTCCTTGTGCTTCTCTGAAACCTCACCACGAAGGGGTTGAGCTTGCTTACCGACTCATTTATCCTGACAGACACATAGACCGTAATGGTACTGCGGCAAATGAATTAATTGCGCGGATAATCAAGATGCGAACAGTGTTCGCCAACTTGTCACTTATGGTGTCACTCGAATTTATCCTAAGATAAAGGGTCTCGTATACAAGGCGAACAAAAAAGTGGCCTTACTGCGTGGTTGCGAGACCTGGCCCTTCCGATTCGAGGACCTTGGGAGACTTCAAGTGTTGGATCACCGATGTCTCCGTAGCATTCCAAGTGAGCTGGTCACACTGAGTACGCAACGAAGTGCCGCGTAAACGGGTACTTCTAAACAAATTCGGTTCGTTAAATCAACATTTCAAACTTTCCACGACAAGTTGGTTTGGGCAGATATTACCTATGCGCGGCCACCACCTAACGAAGAATGCGCTATTTTATGGTCTAAGCGTTTGTCAGTGAAAGATTCGCAAGGGAGACACTCCATGATATGGCAAATGGAAATGAAAAGGTGGCTTTCCAACTGGGTACTGTAAGATCTTCGCGCCTTCCTGGCTGCGGCCCACGTAGTCCCGCTTGCAGGTAGTAGGAAACCCTGAAGGGCGTGGAAACCTTGGTCTCATTTCCTAGTCGAACAGTTTGGCTAAATTTAGCCTGTCGCCGTGAGCTGGTCCTCCATTGGGTAGGGTTCGCAAAAACCGTCTTGATCCCAGTGATAGTTTCTTATTTTGACATGATGCTCAGATGTGGTTATCTTCTTGCCGTCCAAAGGTGTAGATACCTTATTCTTGGACAGTTTTCTTAAGCACATAGGGCTTCTTCTCGCCCGTCTTTCCATTTTCTTTCTGCACTTTACTAAGGCTTTCTTCCCCAATGGTTGTGTGCAATTAAGCACCGGTATATTTTTCCCGTGTATTGCAGTTAGTAATGATGATGAAGCACAACGATCAGAATAAAACTTCTACGAGCATTTACTTCTGCTAGACATCTTTCATGATGAGCACTGTTACACCCAATTCAACTGGATATCCATTAAACATTGCCAATTACCCGGTTGATTTCAATTCGTCCCCACCACAAAATCAGTGGCTTATCGCCCAAAAGGTTGCTCGAACTCCGCTAATCTTATCTCGAATTAGTAAGCTAGAGCAAACTGGGTTGTTTCACGAAACCGCAGATTTTTCCGCGCTATGTTTTTGTTAGATAACTCAATGCTGAAGCCCTCGGGAATCTCGTCTTATTAGGAAAAGAACGAAGTACATTTTCAGTTTGCTGAATCTTCACTGAACTTTATGATGTAAAATTTAACAATATGGCCGCATTAAACAACGAATTGGAACGTTGTTTTTCAGTTCTTATGTTCTACTTTTTTCTGGTATTAAACATAGATCAACTTGTGGGTACCTTTAAACCATATGTCATGGGATTTAGTCTACTGCAAACATGATTTGAATACCATTCGCTGTTACTATTCATCCTTCTAAGATAAATCATATCTAACAGTTGTTTTGTTTCATAATTTGAGACGACATTTTTGTTCAACTGTAATGTGTTAACGAAATTAAAGAGCTATCATAGCCCAGTTAGCAGAACTATCAAGGCAATTATTCTAGAAGTTGAATAACTCCGTTTGTCTTTAATAGGGAGAGATCGCCAGGATGCTAACCTGACAGGATATTGTTGATGCATAGAACTAGGTAAACTCTTGAAACATTGAGTGCTTCCCTCAGCAAGTTAGTTCTCATTAATGGAAATGGGCATGGATGGAAAAGACCCGAATGACCGGGCAGCGCTCTTCAGAAATATGACGCATCCGCACCAAAATGGGGTGTTGATTAACCACACTAAAAACTAGCAATTTACAAATAAACGCGAAACAACTTTTTTGCCAACGATAGGTAGTTTGCTCTAACCCGAGCAGGACGAATCTGTTGCATGCGTGAACAGGATGGCCACTGTCACATATATATCAAATAAATCATCTAAGACATTTCGAACATTTTCTTTGGACGCTTGATGAATGACTGTTATGCTTAGTCTGCCTAAGCCATTGCTTAAAAAACCGGCCAAATGTATCACAAAGACAGCGGTCTAAAACGCAAATACGGAGGCAGTATTTTGCACAAACTTGCGGATAGTTTAGTTTGATTTATGGACACTATTCTTACCACATAACAGGTGGATCGCATAATACTAACAAAATCTTGATGATTGATTCCTGCCATCTGAAACGGCGGTCAGGGAGACTGATCCGTCCCCTGAATTACTGGTCAAACAGTATGAGATCTGCAAGGAAATAAAGCTGGTTTGGTGTTTGGCACGGACGAGTACGGACGAGTACGGACGCAGTATAATAAAAAAGCAGCTCTGTTTCACGAAAAACACATTGTAAATAGCTGGAAATGCAAAACCACTTACCTGTAGTCTTATTTGATTTAGCGTTTTCTAATCACCTTGTTCAAATTAACTCATTCTGTTCAAAGAGGAAACCTAATAAAATCGGACAATTGTCACTAATATTTGATTTACTGAAAATATCTGGGAAACAATTAAGTATACACTGATTCAATTCATTGAGGTAGTCTTGAGAAAGACCTTTCCACCGTCAGTGTTTGCCACAACAACCGTTAGTCTTGCTCAGCAAACTAGGGGTCAGCAAGATTCTGCGATTTGTGAAAAAGGGGAAGAAAAATGCTGTAATAGATGGAAGCCATTTTATCTCTACGTCCCTGAAAAGTTTAAAATTTACATTTGTATTCACAAATTGCACTCATTTGCAGCCGTATTTAATTTTATTACGAGAGTCCTCTGAATCCAAGCTGAATCTCTTGGAGTCTCTCGGGGACTGCTTGAGATTCAGGAAGCACTAGACTGGTCGTGAGCTACCAAAGAGTTTTCAGAAACCTTATGAATGTTGTTTTGAGTTTTATATCTTTGTTGAGGTCTCTTTGGATAAGTACTAGTGTTCCGTACTCTGTGAGCCTCTGCGTCTGTTAGATAAATGACTCAAGTATTGCACGCACAGTTTTCAATTTGGGCTGAAAGTTCACTCCGGATGCTCAATAGTTTGATTAAGTTCATTTGGTTCCAATTCGGCATCTAGACAACCAATCAAAAGAGCGTTAATCAAAACGGAATTTGTTCCTGCAGTAGTAAGTCGAGTAAAGGGTAACTGGTTTGCTCGTCCCTATGGGACATGTGTTCAAAAGTCGTGCAACTGTATACCATGGAGCTAATAACCCCTTATCATCAATGACCAGCAACTCTCATTGAGCAGTCGGCGTAAAATATTTATTCTCCCAGTAACTGTAAAAAAGTACAGTAGAACTCCTTTACAGCGTACAAATTCACAACAATTGCCATTACAAAAGAACTGCTTTTGGAAGATAGCAACAGCAAAACTAGGTTTGTCCAGATGCCTTTGACTGTAAACTAAATTTGTACAAAAATCTGGTGATATAGATGTATTCAGCCGTAATTATGAAAGCTAAGTTGCATGAAATTTTACAGCGTTTCTCACCTGGAATGACTGTTTTTGGCTAGTACGGCGAGGTACCTGTTTGGTACTGATAGCGCACCTCAGTTTTTCAAACTCAAGCATCTACGTGAAAAGTAAAAGAACCATTAGTTCAGCCAAAGCAAAGACTTCCTTATGGCTTAAGGACCAGCCGAAATAAATAGCCATCCATATTTTACCCTCCTATAGTTGCTACTTGAAAGATTGGCGTCTCCGCTACAGCAGGAAAATAATTTCACGGAATGCCAGAACTTTTCTTCCACATCTTAAAATAACCAGGTATTATGGACGAACTTCAAACCTTTTTATATTTCATTTGACTCGGTTTTGCAGTGAATTTTGTCAAATAAGTAGCCGCATATCACTTTAGTTAGAGTTAATTCTTCTCAAATCTACTACAAGGGTATACAAAATTTTAACCATTGCAAGACAAACTTGTATGAAGACCAACAGTTCGTACAAGTAATTTTATTATGGACGGCTAACAGAAAGGGACGTTGACGGTGCGTTAATGCCGAGCCCCGATTTAACATCCAAGACTGCAATTATCTGTGAGGGAGTGATAACTACTTAGAGACCGTAAGATATCACAGTTTGTTCGTCATTCTTTATGACCAGTGGATGCCACCGGGGGCAACTCAGGGTAAGCCCATTCCCTCTGCGTGGTAGTGAATCAGCTTAAGAGTTTTTGAACTAAATTACTCATGCGGTTGTTGGAAATTTTTCAAGCTCACGAGTAATTTCCTTCAAAAATATATATAAGCTGATATCTCGAATATTGTACCAACTGAAACAAGAGGCGGTTTTCATACAGCACGTTCAGTTGTAGATCATCCTAAACGAAAGATTCAGGCGGGTTCTAGTTGAGTCCTCCGTTAATACCTAATCGATGTACAAACGAGTGTATACTTAAGATTATATTTACATATATAAATCAGGGCCACCGGAGAGAAAGAATTACACATCCATTCGGACGAGAAATGCAACCGTTTTGTAGTTCATAGAGTGAGTCCTGTTTGAATAAAAGGGATGCGGACATGGTAGCTGTCGGATTAAAACCCACATTCAATTCAGTTTCTTTGGAAAACCAGGAAACTTGACTAAGATAAGTTAATGCCCGCTTGGCAAAAACTTTTCCACAAACACATTTTAAGTCTTTGGTACGTGAAATCCATGTGTCATAAACAAGTCGGGTTCAGTTTGCCAAGAGACATTGTTCATTTATATTCGTCTGCAAATAGTGATCTACCTAGTAGGCTGCTGGTGTAATAGTTTACCGAAAACTCACTTTATAAGCGCCGGATGTCCCCCATTTTTACATATCGATTCCTCCGTTCTTGTGGAGACACCTTTGTTGGTCAAACACAGAGGTAGCTGTCCAAACACCTTTAAGTAGATTTCAGAAAGAACGACTCAGTACTAAAACCTATTATCTTTCAGTCGATTTGCATGACTGTGGTCACCATACAAATTCTGCTACATCTATCAGGGGCTTACAAATTCACCATAGTTGCCTGCTTAAGCAAGTGCTATCCTACCGGTCATCCTCAATTCCATTTTTAAAATGATCAGCACGATCCACTGGAATTGTGTGGCCAAACAAACAGGGGAAGTTGCCAGATGACATTACTAAGCCTTGCAAGCTTCCAAGCAAGACTCCTTTCGAACTCTCAACATTATAGATATGGACAGACGTAGATGTATTTAAATTAACCCTAGCTCAGCGAAAGTGGCTAAATGCAGGAAACTGGAGAGCGAAAAACATGAAACAGGTATTCATATGAAACTGAGTTTTCATGATTTCAGTATGAAGAAACCAGGACTTTTGAATGTTTTCGTAGAAGTCGCAGGTGTTTCGAAGTCGCAAGACCTTGATGCTGAGGAATCTGAATAGGATGGCTGAAAGTCAATATTGAGTAGACATGATGAAAATTGCGAGTAGGATTAGGAGGTAACGTTTAACGGGGGACACGCAGGCTTCGAAAAGGGGATGAAATTTCCTGGGTGATGAGTGCCTGATCGCTTTTGAGTGGACACAACTGCCTATAAGTAGGTTGTAGAAATACCCAGCGGAGCAGTACAACAGGATGGCGAACAAAAACGTACAAAATTAATTAAACAGCCGGATTTGCGTAACATTTTTAGGGAAAAATTTTCTTGGCTTTGAGGACATTGGTTCAATATAAGCAGACTAAATTCTGGCAAAAGAAAACCCACTCTTTTGCATTTGAAACCACCAAATTTAAGGGACATTTAACCACAATTGAGGCTGGGCTGTTCAACGTATTTTATTTGAACAGAGTTGTGACACAAAACCGTCGATTTCAGGCACTTATGAGAGAAACGTTTGGCCTATCCGGGAGCGGTAGAACAGCGGCCAAGGTAAAGATGTTTAGAACGTCAATTTGGACCTAAATGATGGAAGAATAAAAAAGAAATCATGATATTTAAAGAATGAACTTAAGCCATAATTTAGTGCCATTGGACTGAAGCCCTGATTTTTTCCCGTTGTCTCATAAGTGTTTAAGTTCCAAAAAGGGGTACCATAAAATGAGCCTCACTTTATCGCCGAAATGCACTTATTTGCCATTGAAATTGATGTTAATGAGACACTTAGTTGAACCTCAGCTAAACCTCTTGTTCATTTTACTTAACCCAGTGTCCTGAAAGGTTAACTCATATATCTTTTGGCACGATATTCGAGATATCGCAGTATGCTGTTTTAAAATAATACACCGCTAAAGAACAGCGAACCCGGTTGTTGACTTTTATGGAGTTTTCAGCAACCTAAAGAGCAGTGTTTCACTGAGAAAATACACCGCGGTATCTTGATGTCGTGCCAATTGAAACAAGAGATAAGAACATTTATTATGATACTATCATAAAAGTGGGTGATTTAGCCGGCATTCAGTTGATTTTCCCGTTTAACCCAAATTGATTTACAACTGAGTGTATTATGCGTATCACGTGAAAGTTGATTTCAGGTAAAAATAATATGGACGACAATTCCGGGCTCATGCCTGTCAGATGAGCCTTAAGAAGGCTGAAGCTGTTAGTGAGTTTGCGAAGGGTTTTCAGCAAACTTACAGTGTTGTGTTCAGTTAAGTACTATACTTATGCCATTCTGTTATTCAATAGTGAAGACACTCCTCTAATAAGCATTTATTCTATATCCAGCCTGTTCCTATACACCGAAATATTAGCTTTGAAAACACTAAGGCGGTCCTCTTGACCAAGTTTTGGTGGAAATAATAATTAATAAAAAATTTGTGATCATGTCTGGTCCAAAGTGAGACAGCATCTATGCACCACAGGGTCAGGGTGTGGTAGGTCATAAAATAGATAGAAATAGATATACCATCCCGGTCGGTTAAACTGTGCTTATGATCTTCGTCAAGCTGCTAAAACGATGGTAATAAAATACTTTCAGCAGATCTGCATCGCTTGCTTCCGTTTACACTTTGGACAGATTTTTGGCCAAGGCCAAAGATTTTGTTCTCTTTCACGGCTATGACTTCTATCAGGCCACAGAAACTAGTATGAGTTAGTGACTTGCAGATTGGCAACAATTTTGCACCCTGGTTTGTCTAAACAGCAACATGTAAGCATTTATTTTATCATCCTGTAAGAGGCTTCAAGGAAGTCAAAATGTGTTGGTTGTCTTTTCATGTCAGCGTAATAGTTGCGTAAATTCTGATCTGTATATCTTGAATGGTGTACGCCACCTTATGACAAAGCTTCATTTGATTCCAATGAGGAGAAGTTGAACAGTGGTGGAAAAAGTGAGTGGTGCTGAAATTTTGTCGCCGAGTACGTATGAAACCTTTCACTATGTGAAATCCTCATTATTTTCAAATGCGAAGTCTAGGTTGACCTTTCGGGGAGAGAATCGACCGGCTACTTTGTACATCAGTACAGTGGATGACTTCTTTATTCTTTCCATTTCGGACAACTAGATAAAATCCATAATATTTCAACCTGTCAAGGTGAGGACACAAGCAGCTTTTCAGCCATGTAGGGTTCTTCTTTAATTAAGACAAGGCTGTTGATTGACACACTCATGCCCGCCTTGATCAAATTCAGTGGAGAACTTCTGGATTCTGCC
The DNA here is from genome assembly GCA_004794785.1 of Opisthorchis felineus. Taxonomy (NCBI): domain Eukaryota; kingdom Metazoa; phylum Platyhelminthes; class Trematoda; order Opisthorchiida; family Opisthorchiidae; genus Opisthorchis; species Opisthorchis felineus. The sequence continues at coordinate 98,889 of SJOL01006486.1, forward strand.
AGCAATTTGGGTTTTGTGGATGGTTATCTTCCACGAAGCGCGATGCGCTTCTGCTAAGTAATGGTCGAACTTTGAAATTCTAAAATTATACCAAGTTGGACCAAACTTATAAAACAGATGATTTTAAGTAATAACTGTTGAAAGTTTTTAAAAACGTTGGCTGGTCTTTTGCTCTGACCGTATCCTTTTTAGATATCATTAGTGTTTTGTAAAACTTTGATGCACTTTTTCCGTTAACTGGATTTAACTTTGTCCGGGTTCAGTCTTCGGTAGACGCGCTCAAATGTCGGCACAATGAACTCCCTTGTTCCAGACAATGAATTGTCCACAAAATTTGATAAAAGAGTACTTTCAGTTGTATTTTGCATAATATGATGATGTGGGTCATCAGACGACCTTACCAGAATTGCAATACTTATCCGATTGCTCGGCTTATTCACTGACCTCTCTCCTCAGTTTTTCGTCATGTCAGATGTGCGAAGTTGTTTTGTTCTCCACGGATAAGGCAAGTCACACATTTCTAAAGAAGTAGTAGGAGTAGGACAAATACACTGATTTGCATATCAGTTGGCAATTGATCAGGTAGCTGTTGATCTGTTCTCCGAGCTTAACAACTGGTTTGCAAACTTTTCGTCACTATTCGAGGAGACATCTTCAGCGCGCTGTTGGGTGTGCACTTGTAACCTATGGACTATGCATCAGACTCTTGTCGTGTTTTGACTCTCCCCTAGATCTGGGAGATTTTCTCTGCTGATGACGATGACAGCATGCAGATGTGCATTGTTTCTGGACTTTACGGCACAGGCCGACTCAGTCTTGGAGGACAACAAAACTTAAAAATTAAACTATTCTCACTACTTAACACAATGAAAAATTTGTTTTCGGTGCCGGCAAAATCTGACTAGCAATGGTTAATGAGCCATTAAAAATAACAGTGTGGCAAGTTGGGTGAGTTTCAATCGTTTCATCAGCCATTCTTTTCACACTATGACTGTCACACCTGCTTGCGCATCAGAATCAACCAGACATTTTCAAATTAAATTTTCGCTTGGATTATCGTGCCTATGGTGATGAGTTGGTTGAGAAAATTAGTTCCGTTGTCTAATCCAATTGTCGATCGGGCATCACACAGTCAGTAGTAGCTCAGGATGGTCAGTTAAGTAAGAACAAAATTTTTTCAACTGTCAGGGATTGGAAACAGCGCAGGCTGATTGATTATAAAAATTATTTTGTTTATCACGTGGTTGTTCATTCTAAGTTAGTTTGGTTTGTCACTGATGAGCACATCGGAGGACCTGGTTTGTGCATCGCCAAGCCAGACACTGATCATTTAGCTTTAGAGCTGGTCGAAGCTGGTGGAGCTGAGACCCGGTCTCCATTTGCGCTGATCACGTTTCCTTTCGTTTAATGGGAATATCGGAAATCCTAGTTGGTTCTCCTGAGAAAGCTAAGTGGTAGAAGAAAAAATACTAAGCAAGGGACTGAGAACGTCCCGATGACAGTTTCTTGTACAACAATTTCAGAGTTTCCATCGAGATTTCATCTGGTAGGCAAAGCCGGGAAGCACTGAAAAGCCGATCCATTCTTATTGGAAAGCGTCATCAGTACGCAACTCACGAAACTCCATGGAATTTCGATGGATTTTGCGATAATTTCCGGTGGACTTAGCATTTAAATACGATAAATTAGTAGTATTCTTTGTCAAAAAAGTGAAAATGTGTTTTTCATATAAGCGAAGACCTTGGCTTTCTGTTGGGTTTACTCATATGGAAGGTCGTCTAAGTCACGCGTGACTCGGGCAGTCCTTTCGAGACAACTTTATCCACAGAACTCCGGTCAAACGTTGTTACACCAGTTATTGACAGTGTGTGGTGGAATCTACTGATTCTGCTTTGATCCACTGTCCATTTTAATGCGAGGAAGCACCGTTAAAAACAATCAAGTCAAAATCACATGTTCATTTTTTGGTTAAAAAATTTTGGCTTAGTTTTGGCAGCACTTCAAACCACTTTTCGTGATATATCATTTAAAAAAACCTCAGAGCCCAAACATTTTAACAAGCCTAGATCCCAGGGAGAAGGTCCTCTGTTTATGCTGAGCTAAGGAACCAATTTTGCTCGGTGTGGGACAACTGTTTACGTAGTTTCTGCACACTCACCTGTCTAGAGTGTCAATTCAAGGCTTCGCACCGGGGAGTGGTGTAGCGTCTCCCACTACCGAGACTAATGTTTTTCAGGTAAAAGTGAATACAAGGGGTTTTACCAGGTTGTTTTTAGGAATTTCTACGTTAGACAATCCTTGGCATTTTTACTCCGGCCATGCAATTATAGGATTCCGATCACTGTTGTATATGGCGAATTTTCACAAATCAATCTCTCTCCGTTTAGGATGTTGCACACATCAAAAAGGGTGATCACGCACATTATAAACACTCTGCCAATTTGTTTTATGTGGATTTCGGTGCGCAAATTTCTGCACCAGCATAATGTTCCCCGGAAAACTTGCTGTTATGGCAAGAAATTGGTAACATCATTCAGGTTAACGAGCCCTTGAGCGCTCCGATTTGATCCGGAAATATAGCACAAAACATTAGGTATACATTCTGCAAAATCCTGTTGGCGCTACATGGTTTTCCTAAATGTTCCATAAAGTCATCAACGGAGCGTGATGTACAGCGCCTTCTGGGGAGGACAAAGGCCGAGTAAACTAACCTAAATTAGAGGACATTTATTTTGAGCATCAAGTTCACTATTTAACCCATAAACGCATTAGCCTCACTATATGTCACTCTGAGCGAAATGTCAAGGGCTTTCAAGTCAAAACCGGTACCTAGTTTGAAAATACACGAGAGAAGTTTAGAGCAATTTCTAAACTTGTCGCCACAAGTGCGCTTTGGAAGGACAAACATAATGATGTAGCTTAATGATGTAGCGTATTCATGGCGGAATGCGGAAGATGTCATCCAGCGTAGTGGGAAATACAATGTAGTGTCATGAAGAAATTATGTCTGAATAATGATGTGCTGAGAATGTGGCTTGATAAAACGAACAAATAATCGGACTGAAAACAGTGGCTCTTCAGTGTTGCCTCAGAGAATTCAGACATCAGTGCCAGATCGTACACGCAACAATGGGCTGCTAACACAATTAAAAGATAGTGAAAACCGAGTTCCCTAAACTCATTCCTTCCGAAGGAATTCTGTTCTAATCGTTTAAAGGATAACTGACAAAATTCCACGATAGCTGACTAGTCAGTGATATGGTTGGCGTACACTTAGACAGGATTTAGTGCAATTCATCTTTCATTTACACACTTCATATCATATAGTCTCTGGATACTCCACGGAGGCCGATTCAGAGGAACGCCTCAAGCCAACTTTGGCTGAGACTTTTTGGAGTTTTAAGTGATAGTTCAGTCGAAGTTCCGATCACACCTGACAGCTGAAAAATTGATTTAGGAAGGAAAATCCTGGATTGGTTATCATCTTATTGATACAGTTTTGCTTTCCTATTAGCGCCGCGGTTATAACTGCTGAGTGTCCATTTTACCCTCTGGGTTCCATCTCAGAAGGAGGGACATCACATTTTCCAAAATGTCTCAAAGTTTGCAGACGAAACGATTGAACATACCTCCACTGTTTTATTGAAAACAGCGTAAAAAATCTGGGACAGTGTTGGCAAAACAATAAAAGTGATTCATGTCTAAAACATGCCCGACAACATTTTTTTGTTACAAGCGCAATAACCTCCGCCACAAGAGAAAGGTGAAGAATCGGCCACTGCTAAATTAAATTCGACATACAGGAACTCACTGGCATCGCATGGTTAGACGAATGGATCAGGTCGAATAATACCAAAAGTTTGCAAGCGCTACCAAAAGAATCGTATGTTTTGGATGTTTTCGAGTTCCACTTATATGCAGTCTCCCGTGATAATGAGAACAGGTTGGCTGCCCAGCTGATGGTGCTAACATTTTGCATTCAGCTGGTTGGAATCATAGATAGCATTCCGTAGATGTAGATCGCTGACGACTCTCAGCATGGATAAGCCATAATACAGACAGATTTATCTGCCTGATTTGCACAATGAACTGAATACATCATATGGTCAAATGAAAGTTAATCAGTCAACGTGGGATGGACTGACACGCCCATACTGGGTCTACCTACGGAATACTCACTTTCAGGACGACAGTTTACCAAATGACACCATAGTCTGTCGTCTAAAAGTGTTAACTTTTATTAGAAAAAAGCACTTGCACAGGGGACAATTTTCAACGTTGCCGAGGGGCCTTCTCTAACCCAAATTCTCAAACAAGTTAGACCATTTTAGAAGTAGTAGTGTTCCAAAGGGGGTCCCATCATTCAGTTCAACCTCTGGTACAGGAGTCCTGTATGTAAACACCACCCATAAACGAGCTATTCAAGTGGATTAGAGGTGAGTCCCCCGTAAGAACCAAAATGGTATGCAGTTGAGTTCATTAGTCAAACACCACCCATCATGAATGGTTGGATGATATGCGTCCCGAAGTTACAACTTACCGTGAGTGATACATCGATTTTGCGCCTGGACGCAAAGAACGAACACAGTGTGGCACAAATGAGACCGTTTTCACTTTGATTCTCTTACTACAAACAATAGTAAACCCATCTGGTGAAATGAGCTCATATTCGAGCTAACCTGAAAGACGGTAGACGCCTGTTAACATCATGTTAATCTGCAATTCAGTTTATTGTGCCGGTTGCACACACTTTGAAATATCAGTAGAATATAAGGTTAGCAGTAAATTGGGGACTGCGCCTACCTGATGGACGAATTCGGTTGTGGACTATCAGGGAGATCTTATCGACCTTACGAGTAGTATGTTCCATCTGGATTATTAAATCGGAAATCTTATCGCAACACGACTGTCGAATAGTGTTCCACCAGGGTTAACACTGTAGAATGAATTTTCAATAGATTCAGTAAGCAGCCTGAGGTATGAATCTTAAAACGTCAGTCTGGTCAAACTGTTGGAGCTGTGCCATGTTGGACAACTCGCTTGTTTAGAAGTTGCTTCTTTCGGTGGATTTCTCATCTTAGCTGCATCCCGAAAAACGTTCAATCTATCGACTACAAAACGCCTGGTTGCGCCCAAGTCATTGCAAGTGCATTTGAATGAATTTCATTGGTTTTACAGACTGACTAACCGAAGCCAGTACTTCCTCGTCGGAACGGCTACAGAGAGGATACAATGGTTTTGTTGGCCGGGTGGATTCCTATGAGACTTAACTGAGATGCATACTACAACCGTATTTTATTACCCTGACTAGTTTACCTATTGCAAGGAACCAGACCGAATTCCTCTCGCAAGTACATGGTTCCTATTGCATCGTTCACTTCAGCTGTATCTGTAAGTTTTCAGAACCAGCAAAACACAACTGTTGATACGAGGTATTAGCGCAGTGGCTATCATCACCCAAAATCTCATGATCGTATGGTTTCGCGCTCCTAGTTAGGCTTGTGTGCAATTCACCATAGAAAGCCAACAAGAAGGAGACTACTTATTCACTTGAGCTGATGCGCAGCCTCGTGCTCTAAAATATGACTCGTATTGGTAAATATTTTCAAATGTCTCAAATTCAGAAATGACAAGTTTCATCTATTTCTTTCACTAGGATGTTCCGTACATTCCATGTTGGAACTCAGTAGAAGTTAGACTCTCCTTTCCATCCCTGTCTTATTGAGATACATTAGCCAGACAATCAAGTGCAGGAAACAGGCGTTTTTCGCTGCATTGCGCTGTCTTGTTTGCCTACACACTTTTCCGTCGCCGGGGAGATACTGGACTCGAAAACAAGGGTGTATATCTGAGACAGTCGCGTCACTCTTGAGTACTGTCTACAGCTTACAAATGTCTGAAGATGAACTGACTCCATTTGTTGCCTACGCATGACTGCTTGCATTGTCATTCATTCAGTCTACTTTGCCAAACATTTCAGCTGAAGCACTAATCTCAGTTTGCCTCGCCGAAACTTCAGGGAAGTTAGCAACGTCAATATAAACAGCCTTAAAGGTAGACGTTCAGGCCTTTCCGGCGAGTGGCAGTTTACATAAAAGGTTCAACAACACGTACCGCGTACTTTCTGGCAATAACATACTTGACATTCACGGAGGGATTTCCTCAATGCACTGATGAAATTTTCGGGGTGGATGCAACAAATCTGCACGCTGCTGTTGTCAAATGGTACTTAAACCAGAAAACACCTACGCCCTATACTAAAAATGTCGCTCTCGATGAACCATAAAAGTGGGAAAATGAGGCAAAACTGCTCGTGCAACAAATTGTCCACGGATAAAAGTGCATGATAAGGTATGCTTATGGGATACTGAAACAACCGCAAACTAGCGTCCTCAGACGAAGTCTATGTACATGCTTTATTCACGCAATTGGTCTATTTATCTCTACTGCTTCAGCAAAATATGTCACGAATCCGTGAGACCGATCTGGAAAATAGTTTCGTCTGATGTGGAGATGTGTGGAACTTTCCTGCTTTTGCGTTCTCAGAAAAAATTGGCCCTGCAGCCTTCACAAAAAAAGCACCGGTGGGATAGAAGAACATTAACAAGATGATGAGTCGTGAGCTCTTCTACTCTGTCTGTAATAAATCGTCGAGAATTACGGTCATCTACTGAACATTGAAGAAGAAACACTGTCTTCCTAGGCTAGAAAGTATTGCAGGCCGACGTCATTAATGCGTTTAAAAAACTCATCGCCAATAATCATACTTTCACTGGGGCGGGATTAACTGTACAAGCTCGATATGCTGCCGATCCAACCCTCTAGGCGATAGGTCATACATTAGATTCCTAAATCCCCAATTACAACACATATTCCTAAATTGACGTCCAGATGTCCAGTAAAATCCCAGTTCCTGGAGCCACAGAGAAATCAGCCGCGAATAAATCGCTGTGGCGCTTAGATGTCAGCAAACCTGCAGTTCTGAATAACACATTGTCGGGTCTGTTGTCTTTAAGCAAAAAGCAATATTCTTGTCAATTTTTCGAATATAAGTCTTTTCAAATGCAGCAACAGTCACCATTACGTATAGAACACGATAAGTATTTAAATTTCCGCCGCTGAAGGCGCTTTACTCTCACGGTTCAATAATAGGTGGCCTAAGGGTTAGGATTATGAACTTTCATCTAGGTGACTTGGGTTCGGTTCGCACATGGAAGCTTTAAAATTGCATGCTAGACTTTGGTTGTCACCCACAAATATGCCACTTTATTAAGAGACGTAAAATTAGCTCGTACCAGCTACAAGATACACCTCATATCTGTACACTAAAACCCGTCTGTTAACCAAACTTGAAACCATCCTTATATCGCTGGGCAGCATGATAAGTTTGATATACTACGTAGTAAATTGAGGTCGTAATCTTTAGGCATTTCGCAAGTAGTTATCAGTATGGAAGATTGTCCTTTAAACCAGTTCGCTAGTATAGTTATTTCTCTTCAGAATAACCCTCCATGCGTGATGGAACTTATTTCTGCATCTATACTTTACCGTTGCATCATTTCAAAGGGTGTCCCTGCACAGTCGAACGCCTAACAGAAAATCTTCGCAAGGGATCTGAATTTACTGAATAATACCAATGAATTACGAGCATAAAATCAGCTGGTCTGTTACCACCCACAAAGAATTTCAGGTCCGCGATTGTACTTTCCGGACAACGATCACTAAATGGTCCAATTTTACCGCATTAAGTCGACCCATTTCCAATGGAAAATGAGCCGCGTTTGTCATTGAGCCACAATGCTGTCAACTAGTACTCAGTGTTTTCTGTGATAAATTCTATATTTATCCGCATATTCCGAGCTTCATATAAGCACTTCCCCGAGATCAATATTTTTGAATGAAACACGTTGCATTTATAGAAAATCTTGTATTTAGTGACTTAGTTCACCAAAATTTGTTTCATATTCCACATCACGGATATTCTATCTTGTTTTGCTGGAGCAACAAATGAAACAGCTTATAAATATTACCTTGTGCCTCTGTTTCCGGTATCAAACGATAAAGTATTTGCTTTATTAACTCCGACATCTGATTTAGTTTAAAAAATACAGATAAGCAATATATATATATATATATATATATATATAATTTTTAAACGTTCTGTCTCTGAGCTGAGACCAGCTTGTGCAGTCGAATAAGTGACCGCTGAATATCCCTAAAAGGAAATGCAGGTTCCTCTTCGGAAAACCGCATGACAAGTTCAACATAGGGGGCCAAAAAATATCAAAAATTAGAATGTTACAAACCGTGGATATAGTATGTCTTATGTTGTCCGAGCTTTTCAAACGCCAAGTCTGGTCGACTGGCGAGCAGCTCATTGGTCTGAGATTGAACTATGAACTATTTCATTGAGCCAATAAGAATTCGTGCATGAATGTATCTGTAACTTTCAGGACAGTTAAACGCTTCATTCGCCAGTGTTCTGCACTGACACTGGACAACTAGATATTACTGCGCTTTCGGTGTTTTCTCGTCTTCTAAACAACTTCCAATGTTATCCACTTTCAGTGTGGTCATGACACATTAGCTACCGAAAATGATCATTACAGTAGTGAACAATGAAACTTCTAATTTGCAAATGTTCCAAACTACTGTTACTGATGATGACAGTAGCCTGAAGCATCTTGTTATTGCTTGACCTGTAGAAGGAATAAAGATAGGAAAAACAACCGAAAATTTCATCGCTTACAACAGGGATAATAAGCAAGAAGTAAGCAGCGGAAGTCTAAAGTATAGAGCCAACCTGAGCCAGCGGAGCTAATAAAACTCCCTGAGCTGACAGTGGAGCACACTTTGTTTTTTCTTTGTTTGCCGCATCAAATGTTGTTTGAAGCAACTGGATACAGTTGCAGTAAAAACGTGGTGTCCACCGAACAACCAGGAAAACACGGGCTTGACATAACACAAGAGAGTTTCACTTGTGTTCGCCTCATAATCGGTTCAAGATCTGCATGTTGTAGACGAGCCACTGTGGCGTGGTTACTCCCCCCCGGAAGGCCGGTGAGCAGCTCCGAGTCTGACTCAGTGTGAATGTGACTGATGATTCCGTTGCATAAACCAGCCTGGGGCTTATTCCGCTCACTCAAAGACTAGCACAGTCAGGCAAACAAATATGACGGGAAAATCAGGTATACACATTGCAGTGGGTATAGTTTTCATTAAACCATGCGTTCTACTTCCAAAATTCGCATTTTTTGATTTCGCCCGTCATTCAGCATTTTTGAAAAGTTTCGCACTGCACGTAACAGACGGACCTCTGTCGATAACGCCCGAACTGTCGTGGTTGGCTTTTAAACCACAGCAGATGTCATGTCATTTGGGTGTCAGTAGCAAACGAATAGCTAATGCTGCTTTGTAAACTTATTCCGCGTTGGAAATCTTTGTTTCCCCCGGAATTCTGTTGGTGCAGAAACTGATGGTGACAAGGTTAGAATGTCAACTGATGCTTTTTGCTCGGTTATTCTACCCGTCCCTATTTTGACATTACCAGGTATACGATATGGAGGTGGCGGCAACAATGTAGGTCAGTATTCAATTTGACAATTTAAAAAAATCCACATTATAGAGTGCTGACTAAAAGTGAGGCAACTGCCCGAAAAATTGTGTGTTTTTGGTTGCATTGAAGAAACATGTCCTTTTATTAGAATTCGCATATTGGTTTAACGGTGTTCTTGCCGACATTTTTACGTGGACCATTTACGTTTTCTTCGTACGGAAAGTTTGAATCTGCCTATCTTAGTGATTGACTGATATTACCAGAAACTTACCTAAGTTTGCAATCCAGTATTAATGTATAACGTGTCAAATTTGTTCCCTAAACAGGGATACCATCTTCGTGATAAACTGGGGTACCAGAAAACCCTAACACTTTTCTAGACTTTTCCTAGCAGCACGCTGAGCTATCTGAGCCAACCGTGTTGAACATGCCTTAATTTGTGAAGATCACGTTCTCATATTCACTACTCCAATTTGGGTAATCGTTAACAACGCTTTTTTTTACAAACAAACCACAACGCCCATAATCTTCCAGATGTATTGAGCTGCTGCTGACGGTTCAAGATGTGCACAACTAATGCACCCAACGAGGAAGAAACAGATGTGTGGTTTTAATCGGCCTTTCGGCGTAGATTGACTCATTTAGCGGGGAGTAATCAAGGATATGGCCGTTACAAAGTCGGGTTTTCATAAGGCTGGGATTTGGCGGTGGTAACAATGTACCGTAGTTTACTTGAATCTCTCGTTGTTGTTAAATAGGAAGAATAATGTAGCGGTTCTGTAAGTACGTGTGCCTGATATTGATTTATGGATTTCTGTGTGATATAACTGATGCAGACACTGCTAGGTGATCCGCTGGCATGTCAACAATTATGGCAAAAACAGTGGCTTCAGTGTAAGGTTTGCTTCCATTTCACATACCTTTCGCATCATTCAAGAATGGTAACTACGAAATGTCTTCTGTTATCAGTGCTCCAAAGCTCCTGTCACTCGTCAACATCTTCGAGGACAACAAATACGTTACAGTTTTGATCCAAAACTTTATACTCTTCCCGGTGTGGATAACAATTGTAGACCTCTGTAATTAGTTATTGAGTATAGTTCGCGCCATACCTGCCTGCTATTATGCGGTGGATAAACTGCGCCTAACTTTGCACCGTTCTCCTAACATAACATTTTTTTAAAATATAATCCTACTGACTCAACCGAGGTATTGATTAAAATTTGGTGCGGTAATTATCAATGGGACATTTGCTTGTGTTCTCATTGTGTTCTCAAGCTTCTCTTCGCCTAGCTATGTGTCTAATTCTATGCAAGTTATTAGCTGGTATGTGTACGACAATTGGCTAGACCGTATTTGTGTTATGATTATGTTAACTGTGCGAGAATAAAATGTCCGGAAGCTAGCAGAACTCTTGATCAGTCACAGCCTTTACTTAGAACAGATTAAACAAACGAAACCAATGGGTTTCTTTGGCTATCACGTGTATAAAGCTGTAGGTACCACACCACCATAAGATGTACAGAAGAGAAAGGTAAACAAACTTGTGAGATGTGAGTCCGAGAATACGAAGGGTCTGTGCGTCTGCATGTGAAGAATTATGACACAATTGTCATCTTTTCTGTAAGAGTACCTAAAACCATTAGATTTAGACGAGGTAACAATTGTCAAATGCCAACATTTTCATTACACGCCATTTGATTGAAGTCAGAATCATCCTATAAATGGTTATTCCAAGCACTTGTGGAAAACTCCACTCATACTTTGCAATCCCGTGTGACTGATTTTGGCCCCAAATGGTTTTGACAATAAACTACGGACATTACAATCGAGATATAAAGTATTATGCATTGTCCGATACAATGTTTCAAGTTCTTTTGAAAAACACATCAGATAGACAGTGAAGTTACTAGACTTTTTGCATCAGCCTTTGTTGGGGAGAATAATATACCAAATTTTTAAAAAAATTGGTCAATTTTCACAGTGTCGGAAAAATGCCGAATCTAGGCGTTCGGAGAAAATATGGAGAATCGGAAAATTCCCGACTGATTACCACATGTTCAGTCTTCGGTAAACAGTCAAATTTGGGCGGATCTCTCAGACTGTCAATCTGACCGTGGAAGAAACGCATGATACGTTGTACGAATTTCACAACTACTTCCTCTCTACTGATATTTCTGTCCACAATCCAGGGCTAGGGGTTCTGTATCTGCCAAAGGTGTGTGCGATAACGATGTTGTTCCTCTACGCTTTGGAAGCCAATCACTAATTATTTACAATACCAAAAAGTAAAAAACTACGGGGACCGAAAAAGCAGCACCGGGCTATTTATACAAAGTATATTATTTGAAAGCGAAGATCCACTTTGCACTTGGCGCCATCCGTTTTCACATAGTCAGTACCATTTATAGCAAGTTCATATTCCCGTTGTTGAATTTTGCTGTCGTTTTCCTTGGTAAGTTCAACTTCTTCAGAACCAAAAAAATAAGTATATGCCACAAACGCGCACAGCATGCCAGCTTTATCATTCGGTCAGACCGTGATAATGACTGTCATCAGGGCCTACTACGAACGGCATGATAAGGCGTTTTACATGATCACTATGGGAATTTGTTCATTTGGCCTAAGTCTGGGGCACAGCCACTAAGATGATTGGCGCTGGAGTGAAAACTAAACACAATGATGACTTCAGATACAGGCTGTCACTACTGGGTCCAAAATAATTTATTGTAGCTTCACTCATTGCATTTTTCTCCCGGTTTCTAACCTTACAACCGCCAGTAGTGGGTACACGTGGCACAAGCTATATTTTAATTCTTCTCATTTCGGCCCATCCAGTGTAGAATTGCAGGTTTGTGTTGTGACTAGGTAAAAAAGAACCAATAACCTGATTAAATTTGGTCGAAAAATTCAAAACTTGACTAACTGTAACCAACCTTTTTGGTTATTGCTTAAAGTCCGTCAAATATGTCCTCATAGGCAGTGTCTTACGTCTATAAAATGCATCGCGAAACATGAGGCGGCCTGGTGCAGCACATTCAGTTGCATAAAAATATCATAAGCGAGATATTCAGCTGGGTTCCAGTTGAGCCTGCCGTCAAAATAAATTGGTATGCAGATGAGTGTATATAGGTGATATTTTGGAAATTCTTCGAATCCTCCAACCGTACTTACAAAATTTTTTAACACATTTTAACTAGTTTTTTAAGCCAGGTGAAGACGTGGTTTGCTACTATAAAACGGTCTTGGCGGTCGTATTATTAATAAGAGTTTGCGCCTCTTGTGCCCTCAGACTGACGCAAGTGTTTTGAATATATCAGAATTGAAAGCCACAAGGTATTTCTCATCTCACTTAAATGATCTAAAAACATTCGATTTAGAAGTACAGTCTGCACATTTGTCTTGATGGTTATTCGCTCACGTGTCCTTAGAAAAGCTCTACCACTGATATTTAAGCTTACATAGGGTTTAAGAATTACACAAGTTACTGCAAGCAGTTCTTCTTGAAACGCCCCAACACCTTTTAAGCCCTGCGAGCTATCTTCAAGCTGATAAAATGATCTAACATTACAAGTTTTGCCAGTGCCCCCCTGCATCCGGCCACCTATTGATTTCGTGCATTTCATCACTCATTTTCAACTCACAGACTACCATTTAGGATGAAGCTCTCGGCTGCGTGTCATTTCGTTGTTCAACTCGACATCGAGCAGCATAATAACTAAAAACACTTTGCGTATAGTGCCCCATCTGAAAGCTTTATACGCTCGTCTTATGGCACCAAGGAGATATTCTGCTGAAAAGAACAAATGTGCGTCGTTTTTACCGGAATTATCTGCTACCAATAAAGAGAAGCCTAGAAAATCATGAATTTCCTGTTTGCTTCCTAGGAAAATGTGTGGTAGAAGTCTAGTGGAAATTACAAATTTTCCCCGTGTTTTACGTTTTTCTATGGAGTTCTGCCATCTACTAGATAGATTACTTCCTTGGTCTTGGATAGCAATCAGAGGTACTTGTGACAGTAGCTTATGCTAGTGGCCTATGATGGGGTACGAATATCGAAGCTCCAGAGGGCATTGCGCAAAACTTGGGTTCTAAATGAGTACAGCCTGAGCTGATGGCTTGTGGTGAAGAGGTGGTTAGTGGCAAAAAGCACACGTCACTCCTTCCACTGTAGACACCCAAAGGCGTCGGGGCTATGTACATTTGAGACCTCGCCACTGAGTACGTCGAGAGAGATTGTGGTCCACTCTTTCTGGTCCAATTTCTCCACTTGTTCACAAAAACGTGTCTGGAGGATGGATGCAGACAAAGTTATCAAGGACATTATATCAGTTGGCTGGACCCTGCCACAAGTGTCGTTTTTGGGTTTTTGTGAAAATGGACCAGTAATTCGTGAAATTTTACTGAGAAAGTTTAGGTGTTTATTGACTCCATTTAGGGTAGCCCGTTGGCCTAGGAATGTGATCAGTCTGGTGAAGCTATTCCGAAAGGGCTTAAGATTCATTACGCAACATTGCATACCATACCCCGAACCGGAGTGCGCTCCAGCTGACCGCGGATTGGTCTTAACCCTTAAGAGTGACGATGAGCAAGACGCCATCAATCTAAATAAGGTAGAAGGAACGAATAAGTGTGAAATATGACACTTACTGCCTATTGATATCGGCGTGAAATATGAACGCCCATGGCCAGAGAAAGTAAGGGAATGCCAAAGTATTCCGCGTGTCGGAAGAACAAAAAATAAAGTTTATGACTGACAGAACTCCTAAGATTGTTCGTATCCGCTAAGGAGTCTGCCTGTTAATGGTGTGGCACGAACCAGTTTGTATTCGTCTGCCTATCCTGACCAGATTGCCTTGTACGATCAAAATATCCACCGCCTTGGAATGACAATTTAATTTCAAAGCAAGTTCCACGGAAGAATATGCCACTGTACCGCCGTTACATAAGAACTAAAATCCGCTGCAACTGACATCTAAGTTTGCCCCTCCACTTTGTATATAAACAACCCATCTACAAGAAGACTCCGAACCAGAAATAATCATCTCAGGGAAAGTCCCTTCTCTCTTCGAACCAAAAAAGCAGTTGATGAAACTGGGTTTTCGAGTAATGACCGTTTTTTAATTCTGTTCCTAGTAACTTTTTGTGGCCTACACTACGTAACATCACTGAACCGTTCCATAACTAATAAACGAAAGGTAAATTCGGAAGAAAATGATCATTTTAATTGGACTTGACAGGTGTGACAGATTCTGAAAATCCGGTGTCCAAAATTGACGCTTGTCATACAACATTCTTCCAGTATAGCTGCCCAATGCAACAACAATGATATTATAAAAATTATACCTTGACAGCCTAACACTTACTAGTAAATTGCAATGCATCTCTGCTTGCCTAAGAACAGGACAACCATGCTTGCCTAGGTTGCTCGTTGGATCCCGCCGCAGGAGGAGTATGTGAAATAATATTTTCATCACGGTGGCACAGGAGATAACTCACTATCTGGTTCATGAGTCATATCTTCTAGCGCCAACAGTAACGAGCACAGCAATCTGAGCTCACTCGATCGGACTTTGTGCAACAAACTTGTTGGATATCGAGATACTACCTTAATCGAAAATAGTAGTTAGGACGGCAAGCAAAAGTTCCAAATCGCCAAATGAAACAAGACTTGCTGCTAGAAAATAAATTGTAGCAAACAAAACTTTTTCCCGTTTACAGTACTATTAGGTTGTACGTTTTACAGAGATCGCCCCCTTTCGCATCACACAGGTACTCACTCTTCAGAGACATTCACATTTTCCCCTGTGTTTCACGGTATCGCTTTCTTCAACACAGATTTCCTTCCTATTTTTCCTGATGGGTTTCACTGGATAAAACTCCTGAATGCCAGTACCACTCACAAATATTTTATAAACAAATATACAAAAGCTAACTATAAAAAAATAATGAGTAAGTGAAGGTAAATGTCGCAACACTAACACACGACGACACAACCGACTTAATGAAGAAATGGAGGTTGAGCGGTATTTAGGATTTTATCGATAATGGAGATAAGACTTCTAACGCTGGCGTGACAGTACAAAGAGTAGGTCGGTTTGTTCACTAGTTTTACTATGCTGAATAAGCGACATATTCACGTGGTTTTCCTTGAGGTAATGAATCTTCGATATCATCAAAAGACCCTCGACGTCGTCATGACTGAGATTACCTAGTTTGGAACGAGATGACGAGGCAACTACTCGAGTTGTTTCCAGTTCTCTACAGATAGTAGTCGCTTTGCTGCGGAGAAATGACGTCCCCGCCTGTCCTCCACCAGATCAATTTGGCTGTGTAGCTTGCCAGAAATAACCTGAATGATGTCCAGAATTCCTGGGATGAGAATGACCATTCATGGTACGTTGATGAGCGCGAGGCGTGGGCACAGTCGCACAGACCGTACACACCTGATATACACCTGGAATTGGGTTGCACATCTCTACGGGAATTGGAACCCACATACTTGTTCACTTTATTCCAGTGCGTCAGTAAAGGCTTTTTAAGACGTTGTCAGACCCGATAACTCTTACTTTTAGATTTTAGGACTTGAAACATGGTAACGTACTTCCGTCGGTTGTTTTATTCGATCGTTTCAGCCTAGGTGATTACACGATTACGTATCATACTCCACAGCTTCTCTTTTTCGTTTAAAGTAATCCCATTACGAGCTATTTTAAGTCGATTATTACTTTAGGGGTTGGAGCTTCGTTGGAAATTAGTAAAATCACATGATTTTTCACCTGCTGTTTCCTGATGGTACTTATTTACCCTCAGTTTACTCAAACTTGGATCAAACTGGTGGACTACTTTGCCTGCAAATACCACAAAATTTATTGTGGTGAATTTTTGTCTAGTTATGCTGCATCCCAAAGAAGTAATTCTAGTTTGGGAGTTCTTGAGAATGCTCTTCAGTTTGAATGCAAGCTGATTTTTTTGATGATTCAAACGCGGGATGTCGTCAGTTCAAGCTGGACTCAAGCATTTTTGAAGGTCGACTGTGCACTTTATCGGCATGACGAGCTGCTTCTTCGGTGGGACCACAACGTCCATAGTTTCTTTGATAAAAATTCAGCAAACAGCACTGTATGCCATTTTACTAAGTGTTATCACACATGAACTCTAGATTGCGGCAGTTTTTTTTGTGGGGCGGTTTTAGTTTGGTTTAGGATGCTTGTGGATAAGTTTTAACGGGCAGTATATTTTCTCTGTGGGTGTATCTCGTGCTTCACCGTATCATTCGCCTCAAACTAACACAGTCTGTAAAAATTATGTTGGCAGACGTTCGTCTCCTTTATGCAGAGGTAAGTTTTTTAAATGAGGATATTACCTAGTCATTTACTTTCTCCGTGTACGCTTCTGGAGACCGTGTCATTCTGTCGTCGGCTTCGAGCGATATCTCGCTCAACCGTACTGTCGTCATATTCGGCTTCGACTGCAGACGTTAACCTTTTGTGGGTAGAAAGAATAAATAACGGGCTGTCAGGAGGTATTTTGAGCTGGTCACTCTCCAGACGTAAAACGTGTAAATCTCATAGAAAACGGCGTCAGAGACAAAGTTCCACTGGCGCAGGGTCTCCCGTTCAGGTTACCGTTGCTGTCACGTGGTCAGGCATTGTCTCAAAACTTGCTGTACACAGAATACTGAATTAAAAACCTCAATAATCACAACAGGCGAAGAAGAAATACATCAATCTGATCACGCCTCTCCTAAGTGACCGGTTTACAATCGGTCAAAATTTGACGTCAGCCCTGAAGCTGCACCTAATACAGACAACCAAATGAATTGGTTCACAAGCCTGTGATTGGTCACTAGACTAGCATTTGCGAAAGCGAATCAGCACAACAAACCGGTGTGCTTCAGGATGGATGGTGGAACGTATCCAGCAACACCTCCCTGGAACATGAGCACAGCTGTCTCCAAAAGGTCCCGCAAACCTGAATTTCTGTTTCCAAGCCTCTAGACTTACCAGACTGCTCCGAAAGCTTCGTGCTACACACAATCAGAATTCTAAGCGTCTAACTGTCAATGATATTCACCCATCAAGGTTCATAAGCCAGTATTCTGTACAGAGAAAGTTTTAAGGCAGTGCCTTTTGTTGTCATGGTTTGATCGCATGATGCCAAATTCAAGTTTGAGTCATGCGTGTTTGTTAGGTTTTGCTGCTAAGCCCGTTTTGTGTACAGACTGTACGTTCTACGTCTCACGGAAGAGCACAACAGAATGAATACTGACATGCTAGGATAAAAAATACCTCGGGATAAAATCACGGTGGTAATAGTATATAGCTTGAAAACCCATCAGCTAAGGGCAGAAAATCACTGCCATCATTTAAAGTTTTCCATTTGATGATAAAGATCATTCGAGAGCGAAGGGGGAGAAATTTCCGGGTCTTTTGCAAAACCCGTTATATACCTCGTCTGGGCATAATGGGATGACGTGTCTGCTTGTATTCAATCAGTGCCCCGAAATTGGAAATTATCTGCAAGCATAGATGTCGTCCTGGCTTGTGCTGATAAATTTATCATCAAAATCTAGAACATAATCAAAGGGTCGGATGAGTTAGCCTCTTCTGAAGCCAATACATTCTGGTCAATAAATTTAAAAAACATAGACACAGTCCGAAAAAGTCGCTAAGTTTCACTGACGCGTAATCCTTTGATCTATTCCAGGTCATATGGACCACGTCCATACAGCGGAATGGTTGGATCTGGAGGAGGAAGTACCGGTCTTAGTACGACGACTGGACCGGCACCACACGGTCATTCACCCGGTACAACCGGCCAAACAGATTCGGCAGCTGCATCAAATACAAGGGCATGGGCAAATATGGATGGGGCAGAAGGTCTCAAAAAGCCACAAGAGCCAGGATACTTGGATCTAATCGCCTCTGTTGCTCAAAACATAGGACGAACTACATGTGCAACTTTACTGTCCGACACAGCGGTATTTCCAGATGATCACTTGGTCACCAACTCCAAAGAGGACGTAGAACTTTCTGAAGAAACATCCAAAAACCTTGTTAGAGCGCTTGCTGCCCGTCCCTCAACACTCTTCCCGGCCGGACAAACATTACAACGATACGAGAAGAAACAGATGGTTGAAAAGGGCAACGAACGAGTGGTCCTGAACATATCTGGATTAAGATTTGAAACCCAACTGAGTACATTGCGGAAGTTCCCAAATACTCTTTTGGGAAATCCTATCAAACTGGATCGTTATTATGATGCACTACGCGATGAATATTTTTTCGACCGAAACCGACCCAGCTTCGATGCCATTCTCTACTACTATCAAAGTGGTGGTCGTCTGCGTAGACCAGTGAACGTGCCAATTGATGTCTTCACAGAGGAAATCCACTTCTATGAAATTGATGAAGACGCGATTGAGAAATACAGAGACGACGAAGGCTTCATCCGAGAAGATGTCAAAGTTCTACCGGAGAATAAGATGCAACGCAAAATTTGGTTACTTTTCGAGTACCCCGAAAGTTCCATGGCTGCGCGTACGATCGCAATCTTTTCCGTACTAGTTATAATTCTCTCTATTGTGATATTCTGTATCGAAACCCTTCCGTATTTCAAACACTACCAACTAATCACGGTGGATGAGTCCCAGGAAATGCCACTGGAAGATCTTGTGCCGAATTCGAATCGATCTTCCGCTGGCCACCGCAACGGCCACAGGGAGGTCAGCGACCATGAAGCATGCAACCCCGTCAAGGATCCTCAGAATTGCTTAGTTATAAGGGATTACGATATCCCGGCCATTGAAGAGCCATTTTTTGTAGTTGAAACGGTGTGTATCATCTGGTTCACTTTTGACTTATTAATACGATTCGCATCATCCCCGGAGAAAATCGCTTTCTTTCGAAACATCATGAACTTTATCGATATTGTGGCCATCATACCCTATTTTATCACTCTCGGCACGATGATGCACGAGGAGAGCCGGAGCCAGAATCAAGCCATGTCGTTGGCGATCCTTCGAGTGATTCGATTGGTTAGAGTATTTCGAATATTCAAACTCTCAAGACATTCCAAGGGGTTACAAATTCTCGGTCAGACTTTGAAAGCCAGTACACGAGAACTGGGTCTATTGGTGTTCTTTCTACTCATTTGTGTAATTTTGTTTTCTTCAGCAGTCTATTTCGCCGAAATCGATTCTGAACGAACATATTTCAAGAGCATACCAGACGCATTCTGGTGGGCTGTAGTAACAATGACAACAGTTGGCTACGGAGACATGCGACCTGTGACAGTGTGGGGTAAGTTGGTCGGCTCGCTGTGCGCCATAGCTGGAGTACTGACAATTGCTCTACCGGTGCCTGTGATTGTGTCTAATTTCAACTATTTCTATCATCGAGAAACTGAAACTGAGGATAAACAGACATTTATCCATGTGCAATCTTGTGCAAGTTACGCCAGCTCAAGCTCCAGTGAGTTTAATTCGCCGGATCTTCAACCAAACCCTAAGGAAGCCGATAAGATAAACCTGATTTCCACACGCTCTCAAGGCAACCGCCAACAAGAGTACAATGATAATCCCATAAGAACTACAACAGCCCTCGTAAATGGGGATGGTTCCAAACAAGGCGGCTTCAAACAGACATATGAAGTAGAGCCGAATGAAATGAGGGTTGGGAGTATTTTGCACATGAAATCAGGTAGCATTAATGAGCAGAGAGTGGATTCAGTTGATCGGAAGAGCTCGAGACGCATACAACAAAGTCACTCTACAGATGAATACTTGAGTAGTTCAAAAAGAACGGCGGCGTTTGAAGAAACAAATAATGATGATGACAAACGACTGTCAAACGAACAAGAACTGATCCAGGACCCACTTAAAAACTATCCTCCGGAACCCGATGAACAATCGCCGCCATTATATCCAGGCGTAGCGCGCAGTCGATCAGCTCAGTTTAAAGTCGGGTCACCCACCGAGTGCATGCAATGTGTTAAACGTTCAACAGAAAAACACTTGACAGAATGTCTGCCAGATCAAACAACCAATGAGCATATACAGAAAGCCAATAGGCAAGCGCCGATCGATAACACGACCAAGATACACAACATTCCATTTGCAACTTCCGGTGGAGCAGATGGGCATTCTGTAGCGTGGATACCCACAACAACAGACCTACCACTCTCACCCTGCATCGACACACGTCAGTCGAGGCCCACCACATTCCTTCAACGATGCGACTGGCTAACCTCTTCAAATAGACACACAGGAAAATATAGTAAATCACGTTCCCTGGAAAAACCTATTGAAACAGATGTTTGAATCATGTATTTTATCGCTATCCCCCCCCCCAAAAAAAAAGCTTCTATTCTTTTTACAGCAAGCTCACTGCTTTTTCATGTACAGTTAAAAAAACAGAGTTCCCCAGTCCTCTTACGATTTCAAAACAACGATTACCCTGTACAAAACTAGGCTTCCGGCAGCTGTGTGTTTAGGCCAATGGATGACTGGGCGTAGTACCAGAAAGATGACTCCTTTTCAATATATCCATTGTATTCCTGCTATACCATGACAACAGGAGTAAAGACAGATTTTCCACCTCAAACTCCACCACCACCGCCATCGAACCATTCTCCTCCCTCTCATCGTACATTGCCACAGTTATATGTTGTCCAATGTACAGTTTATACTTATACGTTGCAAATTGCAAGCAGAGCATAAATTTCACATATAAGCCGTTTCTTTTTTGAATGCGTCCGAAAAGACTGAGAAACGAGCTTGGGTCATTGCATTAGTTCGGTGATATCGGCAACCAACCCAAAAGTATCTTTAGGAAGTAGACGGATATGGAGAAATCTCGGATGATTCTTTAACAACGCAAGACTAAAAAGAGAGCCTAGGGTGGTGAGTATGGATATAGATAGGATAGGTTGATATGTAGGAGCTCGACACAGCTGAACGAGAGGACCGGGTTCGAACCCAACCCAGGCTTTTCGATTGTTCCCGTCTAGTTTGTGCAACCTGACAGTAGTCCAACCACCGTGCCTCTTTCAAGTAGCACGGCGCCGTGGCTGAAAGGATGTCAAAGCTGAACGACTGAACGGCTGTTTCGATTCAATTGTTTGCATCAGTGAAAGATGAAGTGAAAATGTCCGCAATGGTTTTAAGGAATTAGCATAGCTCAGCTGTTTCCCGTTCGCAGCAAATACGCGTAAGGTTACAAACAAAAGTTTCCCAAATTACCCAAAGAAGGTATCGGACATGTTATCCATCTGATACAGTAACGGCAGTATTATATGCGGCGCCGAGAATTTTCAGTGGAACACCACTGTCCATGGTCTTTGTTCCGTCTTATCACTTGAAATGATTGACTTTTAATAGTGGTAGTTTATCGTCCGCGCGCGGACTGACTACGTCTCCTCGCATGGCAACAATACGTTTGCGAGCCAATTGTCATGCTTAGCAACAAATCAACTGCTAATATTTCTATGCCCTGTCAACTGAATATGATGTCACCGTAGGGACTGTCGGATGGCAGCGCGAACTGAGCTGATGTCATGGGGAATTCGGACTACCTTACCCGCCCAAATACAGTTTTGTGCACCATGGAGAGCTATTGGAGAATTACTTTGAGATCAAAATTCCATTTGCAGAATGCAAACTTAAGATGAAACTACAGACTAAACCATCCTGAAAATACAGACAGATACATCCGGACGGCCATTTTCGCCCCTAAGTAGTGCACTGTCCGCCATCGAACCAGAGTTCTCATCTAAAGATAGGTAGCCCCACTAGGGTTGGTGAACATCTGAAAAACATTTGGAAAAAGTCGATAAAAACTGCGATACGGTTAACTTTCATTCGTTTGAACGAAGCTGAATGTTTGTCTCCATCAATATACGTTTACTATAGTGATCGCCCACGTAACGTAGAAGCAAGGACGACGCAGTTGATGATTCGATCTAGATGTACTTTTAACAATAATCTCCCTTGAACAACCATGCCTCACATCCTTCTGTCACGGTGAACTTGCTCACACTTGTCTATCCGTTTTTGTCATGGGTTCCACTAACTCACTCTTCGAAATTCCATTTTTACATATTACCAGACAAATCGGAAGTCCATGACGGAGTAGAGGTATGAGATATAAGCTCGATATGCGAATGAGATATAAATGGCGTACAGCCACTGTCGGGCGGGGCTGGATGCAGCTGGCCGAAGGCTCTACGAAGAATTCACTGCACGTGTTTCTGTGCTACATAGAACGGACTCTACATGTGGCGACGCTGAGCTGTAACCAAAACTGGTTACTCCGAAACAAGTTTTGGATGGTGAGGCCTTACACTGGGTACTTCAGCAATTTAATGGTGGTTCTGAATTATTCAAGTTCTGGATGCTATTAGATATCTTTTATTAGAAAACCTTTTTTCTCGATAATACGAAAACCCGGAAATGAACAGTTTTCTGAGCCAAAAAACCCTCGAGAGCGAGCTTTGCTCACTTACTTACCCGTGTTTATATCCCATTTGACGTTATTCATGTAAACATCCGTGTTTCGCT
Source organism: Opisthorchis felineus (assembly GCA_004794785.1). NCBI lineage: Eukaryota > Metazoa > Platyhelminthes > Trematoda > Opisthorchiida > Opisthorchiidae > Opisthorchis > Opisthorchis felineus. The sequence goes on from SJOL01006486.1 coordinate 122,006, forward strand.
GTGGATGCAGGTGGTCACAGCCATCGGTGGGTTTGCTGCTGCGCTGCCAAATGGCGAAAAATGGCACCGGTCCAAATTAGGGCCCATGAAAACCAGACACTTACGAATATGTGGAACGTTTTCCACTAATGTGCCATGACTAATCAGGGAGAAGTCTCTATGGATTCCATGTTCCTTCTCCCAAAAATCATGAGCGACAGCATGGTTATGTTACTGAAACGGCTCTGTGAACACGATACTGGAGTATCTGTAAGTAAGACTACCGTACTACATCATCATGGTTCTCATTATCGACGACTGAATGCACGACGAAACTTTTGGTATAAATATTTTTCTCAGCAGATTCGCGAATAGAGGCCCACCCCAGATTTCCCGCACCCGAGGAACACACCAAATTCGGGCGTTCGTGACCAACTCTGAAAAGCGTAAGAGGATGACAACAGAAGATCCAATATTTGGTAAACACGACTGAAAAACTCGCGTACAAGCAAGTACTATCCAACCGTACAAATGCCGCAGCTTAGTTCGTTATAGGCCATTAAGTAAACCTGACATAAGTACATTCACCGGTGCACCGGTACCGGTAGCGTGCTTCAAAATGTCCGCTAGAGGCTGAATTCTCGTTTTTATTACGTATTGTGATAACGTGATAACGCTTTAAAGGCATGAATAACTACGTATCCGCGTAATGAACTATCAAAATGTAACCTGCTAAAATTCAGACGTTGGTACATCTCAGGCTACATTAGACACACAGGCAACATTACATAAAATACCTGCACAGGCATCGGAATTCTGGAGTGCCCTACCAAACTCATAGAATAGTAAATCCACTCAGTTGAAGAGGACCTTCGTACACGAGCTATGCAGCTGGGTTCAGTTGAGTCTCCTGTCAAAACGAAATTCGTGTGCGGATAAGAGTATTTGCCGAAATCTGTCCAATATGGGTTCAGGCTGAACATAATTTTGACGGAAACTAGGGGACTGTGCCTACTTGGTGGCCCCCAAGAAGGGCGAAACCGGTTGGGGGCTGTGAGAGTTTTCACTAACCTTATGTGCTACGTCCATACAATAGTAAATCTATTTTCCTGTGGAGATTGATGAAAGTTACCTAAAACGAACTTAAATTCTAGCTCTATGAAGAAAATCGGGACAACATGACAAGAAATTGAATGAATACGCACAAACAAGGAGAACAACGACCCGATAAGCTATGGTAGTGAAGCAGGAGTATTTTAAATTTAAACTCGAGCCAGAAAATCACGAGTTGGTTTGAGTGCAAAGTAATTTCAACGAAAGCTTGACAAATTATGGAACTGAATATAGATACTACTTCACTGATCGAATGTTTTCTTAGAAATTATATATGCCACCTAAGGGTCAGTACGAAACGGGTCAGTATACGAACGAAAATTCGAATGATGAGAGGTTCAAAAATCAGAAAACAATGCATTCGTTCCATTTGCATGGGACCCTATATGTATATCCAGCTCGCTCACTTCACTTATTGTTCTAAACTCTTGCCTGCAAGGCCACATTTTAATAAAGTTCCAAGACGTTTTGGAAATCCTCACAGCCATTCTGATTATCGCATAAGCTAGATTGCACTTTACCAGACTATCGTGTCAAATCGTATACGCTTCAGCTTACACTCGTTATAGAGGAATACTAGGCACACCCAACAAGCTCTCTCAGCACGTCATCCGCCGAATTTAGCAGACGTGTAAGGGTTTGCTGGACGGAAAGTCCCATACAAGGACATAAATCCCCATTGGTCCAAGCAGTGAGGACTATTCCAAATAGGTGGTCGTGTCATCTTGCTACAACCTCCTTCGCTTACACCGAAATCCGTTGTAATGGATAAACAAAACCGTCATAGATACCATCATGGTCATGATCTCCAAAAGAAGCATGTTCCCGAACAAAAACAGCGTCTGACTAACATGGAAAAGTGCTATTCACTCAAAACACTCAAATTTACACCTGGAGAATGTAAACTGAGAATCTCAGGCTGAACCAGGACAAGTGAGTGTTACTTGTGAACAAAAGCTTGATACTGTAGGGTAGCTTCAGCCCTGCCTCATCAGTGGGCATCTCAGGAATCATAGGAGATCCAAGTCCATAAGCCTACGTTCGGCAGATAAACACAAGTGGCTGGTCAGCACCGTAATTACTCTGCATTTAGACAGGATAAGCCGCCACCGTCTTCTAATCACGAAGTGCTTCCGTGGGAACCTCCGATCCGAACTGTAGGATTTTCTTACTTTCCGAGTAGTTAAAGTGTAGATTGTACGTCAAAAAAGGAGCACACATTTTCCAGATGAAGAATAGTCGTTCGAAGAGCCGTTCAACACCAAAGCACACGATGCGAACGGTGCGCTGATCCTCAACATCGATGAAATAGCTGAACAGTGCTTCTTGGCTTATCGGTACACATGCGCTTCAATTTCAGGATGAAAGCTCAGTATGAACCAATCCAAATTCAATCCAGCTACCGTTCCATTCTTCCCAAGAACGTAGATTCCCGGGTAGAATACTCTAATAAACCACCCCTGTGAGGAACATCCCACATGAGACAATCAAATCGAAATCTATTCGTTCTTGCGGTTATAATGGGCATGATCCAAACTCTCCTTCTTTCTGCAAATAAGCAACTAGTCGTATCAGATAAAATTTCAACTCGTTAGATGTTTTCGTATTCACAGCACTATCGGTTGAACGGTACCCTCCTGTTCTGGCGCAATTATTCTGGTGAGTCTACACTAAAAACGGGAAGCACTGGACGGGAGCTTCACTCTGGTGCTCAACGACGGTGTACATCGTTGGCCGTGTCTGAATTTGAACCCCAAAAACCTGTGATGCGGTCCGCAAGCATGTTGTCAATACTCATTGGAGGGTGGACGCACCTGACCGTTCCTGATAGGTGGGTTTGGTAAGGCATAAAGCAAACGGAATATCCTGTGAATAGAAAGGCGAAAATCGTTAAATACAAATGGCGTGGGTTATCGTTGGCCAGATGTTACTTCTGGTTCCTACTCATCCTAGCTCCTATGGAATTTCGTTGTTAGAATGCATGTTCCTTATCTTTGATGATGTGCTGATGACGTAGCTTCCAATTATACACTTGTTTTTTGATGCGATCGTTCTAAGTAATTCGTCATTTGAGAAAGGGCCTACTTTCAGTTCCTTTGTGCCTTCGTAACCACCGTACTGCAGTCCAGAGTGAGAGCGAAACTGCACTCGAGCATATGGTGGAAGGGCCCGAGAGCCAGTCAGGAAGCTAAGGATAGATCCCGATATGTGCCGATGTGAACAGAAATACGCCAATGACGCTCTCCTTATTTCGAACGTACGTTAACGGTGTTATTGCCACACGACGCCGTTGGACGCGAGTGATTAGCATTGATCAACAGCTGTCGGTGATTGGAGGAGAATCTCTCTGTCCGGTTCAAAGTGCTGACGAAACTAATCCAACTGATGGGTCTGTACGATACCCGACAGAATACATGCCGCGACAACATAGCTCTCCGAGCAACTAAAGCCTTTTCAATTTCTCCCCTTTTATACATGCGTAGCAAACACTTGTTACTATGGCCATCAGGTAAAACTATTCTCAAGAACGGCTCTGTCGGAGGCATCCTATCTCTTGTAACGCAAATGATTTGGGGATCATGCGATTCCACACCCTTTTGGATGGTGTAGTATCCTCCTTTTGGCTATTTCATTTTTGCCCATGCTCATGTCGCTGCTATCCGCATAGCATGCGGAGGCAGCTGTGTTCCCAGACTGACCTAACGTGCTGATTGGCCCCACTCATGATGAACTATTCGGCTAGACGCCGGTATCTGTCGTGCTGCTGTGTTTTCCGTTACCGTGATCAGCTAATAAACGGTCTGTTTTGGACATAAGTGAGAAGAGGAGTGTAATTATGATTTTTCAATGTCTCTGTGGTCTGTGCCAAACGACAGAGATCTGTAAGGCTCCCTCGTGGTTAAAAATTCGTTTTATCCACTTTGTTAAAATGGCGAAAAGATAAACGCTACAGGATGTACGCATTCCGGTCACATCACACGCCAGCGGGTTTATTTGGCCACTATATTTTGAGGACACACGCAATGAAAACCTACATGAGGACTGACTAACGGCTAAGTTTAGGATGAATCGACCGGTCGAATCAGCATTTTTGGATATATGAATTTTGTTGCGCACGTCTAAGCAACACTGCATCGACGATGGGTAAACCTACTTAGCTCACATCATGAGTCAGTACTTTGAATGAAAGTTTTTTTTTCAGGTATGTAACTCGTCTTGCCGTCGAAGGGGAGTAATGTTCGTCTCGCTCCGTGTGGATCGATCCCGTAGGTGGATGAATCAGGCTCAAACCACGCTGAGTATCTTGAGCCTGGTTGTTGTCAGCCTTGATAGTCGGAATATATGTTTCGAACTTTCAAAATGCTTCCAAACGACAGCCCGGACGCGTTTCAAGCTACGGACGACTGATCAGTGGAAGTTCCGAATATTTCTTTTACACTCTCAATAGCGCGAGGTTGTTAAATTATCCCTTAAAAGAAGACGCGCAGGATTCATTGTGCTTCGCAGTAGAGGCCAGTACTGACCAGGAAGTTTGTGGTCCGAGCCCGACACCTGCCTTTCGATTGCTATTATCTGGGCTTTGACCAGCTGGCGGTATCTCACCCCTCGTGCCTCCTTCGAGTTGCATGGCAGTCATGCACCAAGAGGGCGCTACAGATGCACAACTATATTATTTTTGAACCCTACGTTCCAGAACATGGCCATCAACTGATATCGGTGGTATAATCAGGCTGGTTCACTGATTGGGGAGACTGTAGAATTCCTGTAAGCTGATGGCTTTTTCTAGCCTTAAAACTCTTGAAATAAATTCAGCTTGACCGGGCGAAACGTATACGAAATAGGATGTCCCGCCATTCAGCCTTAACTCGGGAGTTTTTTTAGCTCCTAGTGCAGCACTCGCGCCTTGAATTGTGATTAAGAATATTCATCCTCTTCAGCGAAACTCTAGCGATCGCATCCATCTCCAGTTTCCGAACAATTTACTGTTCGGCTGTTTGCGCAGTTTGTGCTTACATCCACACGTCTCTGCCCTGGATGCCTGCACATCTGATTTCCCATTTTTCTGACTCAAGTCTGGTCTAACCTGTCATGCCGATTACCTTCGTTGTGTTTGTTGGAATATTCCCATAGTGTCATTATTGGGGCAATTGATGAACAGATTGTTTTCGGGATCTCATCCTCAGGTCAATACTTATCTAATTTTTACATAGTGAAAATTGAGCAGTTAGGTTAAAAGTGGATTAGAATGCGCCCAACACAAGAGACATGTACGCAGAACCAGATGACTGGTCAACTGACGGTTGTGCTTACCGATCACCAATTGGGAATAACGCGTCCCCTACATTCTCCTCGCTGAGCGTTCATTGTAAGTTCATTTTTCAGCCCGATCCAACAGCAGCACCCTGTGTTCTCGCTGATTTTACAGTTCATTATTCGAGGTAACTATCATATGCCTCTCGTGAAGATGCTACAGCCTGTGGGGTCGTTTTTTCTATCATCTGTTTCCTCGCCCAACTTGGTTCCTCTCATATGAGTTCTTGACAAAGTTGGTACTATTCAAACCCTAGATTTATTCCTGATGACGCACTGTTCTTGTGACGATTGCCCTTATGTTCACACGCGTTCGTCTGATCGTATCCTCCATCTTTATCTACCATTTTCATCCGGCAAGCGCGCGCGTCTTCCTTGTCGTATTTTTCGGCGATTCCCCTCTGCTCCTATCCGTGAGAGCGCTGTTCATCGGATGATCTACTTTTTGCTGAGTTACCAATGTGCTTCATGATGGTATAATTCAGTCTGACCTCATGTTTTCAAATCCTGACGAACAAGCATCGCCGAAAGTCCCGACCGCGGTTGTTAGCATGCCGTCAACGGCGGATGCATTCCTCTTCCTCATTACGCTGCTGCCCATAGCCGTTGTGAAGCTGTAATCGAGAGCCAAAATCGACAGACGGATCAACTATCCAACGCGCCACTTGGAAGTCGATCATTCTGGATTCCGGCCAAGGCTCTCAGATATGCTTTCTTCCGCCTGTTCTCCCTCCCTCGTATTGGATAATTATGGTGATCCCAAGTCTCGCCCAGCAAAAAGTGCGGGAATTTTCACTCATCTCTCCGCAAACAATTCTCCAAAATCACCTGATTTGTACTATTACATCAACTCAATTTAATCAACAGGAGGAATGTTCATCCATCTGCCAGATCGCGCCAACTGTGCTGGCAAACCCTTCACTTATTATGAAACTGCGCTCCAGAACTTGTTGCGATCATCCATCGATTACTCCATAAGTTTTCCCGTCACAATGGAAGAATTTACATGTTGTACCGATTCCCAAACGTTGTTTCCTGCCATCCAGTGAAACGAAACGGATTTCTCTTGATATTTGGACTGCTCCTGGTGTACGGATCTCCTGGCAAAGCTCCTAATGTGCTCTGCACTCTATCCTGATCAAATGGACTGGGAGATTTCTGAGCGGTCCATCCATCCAAGTGTACCTTGACTGCACTGTCTCTCAGACTAGGAAAATCGACACAAGAGGTCTCCAAGGATCTACGCTTTAACACACCGTTTTCCCTTTAGGTCAATGACTTATTGTCGTCAGTTTCATCCCATGATCATGTTTCCACAAAAGATACTATTCATCGTTCTTCGTCCCACCAATTATGCGACGACCACGTATCACAGCTTAAAACATTAACCTTACCAGGATTCGCGAGTGGGGCATTTTGACTGCAAAAACGTTCAACCCATCCAAATTCCTTCACCTGTCCACCTCTCTTTACCGTTCCGCATCCTTCCCTTCGATCTGGCCAACTGCCGCTCCTCTTTCTTGCTGGTTCACTCTTCTTGGCCCCTCATCTACTAACTCGTCGCCTCTCCGGGAAGGTTGGTTTTCTACCTCGAGCCCAAAAATACCTTCGCTTCGTTCAACTTGTATATAAATCTCAATTCGCCTTGGACTTGAATATTGGTGTTATGTTCGTCTTACCTCTCCCCGGTCGCTTCTATTCAGAACTGGCTTAAAGGCAACATCGATAAGTTGCAGGAACTCTCAATATTGAGCAGCGGATCCCTATTGCTTTGCTTTACCGGTACCAGAGATAGAGCCGGTATCTCGCCTCCCTGTGCCTTAGTAGTCTAGGCATACAACCAGGCTACTTAATTTCATCTATCTCTATCTTGTTTCAACCTCCCACTGCAGTGCTCACCCGTTTGCCCGGTCAATCATCCCTAGAACAACCTATCTCAGTAAGTTTCTGCCTTTTTATGTGGTCCTAACCTCGTACAACCACTATCTCTTCGAAAACCGAGTAAGTGTGCATCACTCAAATCTACTATGATGCCCGTGTTTTCAGGTGATTTTTAGGCGTTGTACTATTTTCACATGAGCTCTTTGGTCATGGGGTTTCCTCTGTACTAGCCTTCTGTGCTGAACAAAAAGACTAAAATGGTGTCAGTCATCACCTTCACTGAGCGGCCGTCCGCTTCTCTACGCTCCTATCGTCGATGAACAAGGAAATATGGCAGCTGGAACAACCATATAAAAAAATCGTTCAGCTGTAGCGCCCTTCCGGTGCCAAACTGCCATGCCACCAGAGGAAGCAAGAGGGCTGGGATACTGCCAGGTCACCCAAAGCCTAGACAGGGGAAGTCGAGAGGCAGAGGTCGGGTTCGAACCACGGATCTTCCGGTCAGTAAATCCGCGCTCTAACCACTGAGCTATCTCGCCCCAACATGGTACACAATTCACAGCCTCGGTACTGCACTTATAAACTTGAATAGTAGTGAAAAATCAATGCCACCGTTCGTTTTGTTGACAACAGCGATGATGATTTAATAGTACTTCGGATAGTAGACAACTTCCATCTAACTATATGTGCAAAAATCGCCGAATCATCAGTGAGATTCAACGTAATTTTTGGCTATGACGTTACTCCATCGAGACACCATCCGTTCAAGCAGAATAAGCAAATGTGGACAAGCTGATAACTGGCAAGAACAAAAGAACCGAGATAAAATCAACTTCATTATCCTCTGAAAGTCAATAATTATATACGTCCCGCCATTGGTCAAGAGTAGAAAACTTCCTCTCAACCTTCCAAAAGATAGTACTGTTGTTGAAGGGGTTTTGTGAACTAGAATACAAATTCAAAACACCGGAAGTTATAGGTCCCGATAGAGGTAGTCGTCCTGAAGAAGCTTTTCTCGCTATATTGGACAGATCAAACTTCAAATTGTAAGCATGTAACATCATTCGAGGAAGTCGATGATTTGCAGATTGCAAAAGTGAACGATCCTCGGTGGTTGACGGCCATTTTGTGTAGATCAAATCTCCGGCTATTGGATGTCCTAGGACTGAGGCACAGTGTACACGTAACTGATGATGTCTTCCAGTGTGAGGTATCAGCAACAAACGACTCGCGGGCAGATCGAACAGACGGCCGTGTTCCAAAACCACAGCAATGGTTGAAGATTCTCGAAGGTTCTTGAATAAACAAAGAAGAACGGAGATACTAAACCGTATGACGGCTAAATACGTACGAATACAAACAAGGATAAATATTATTAGCATTTGTTGATAAGCTAGCTGGCTTAATAATGCGGAGAATTGAAAGTTCAAGGGTACCGACGCCACTCAGAAAATACCGAGACTTAGCGGTTCTAGTCGCCATCGGTTGTGATTACTTATGTGCGAACTTCTTGTGGAACAGCTATCGACACAGGCTGGTCGGCTGGCCTGAAAATAACCCCAGAATGCCCGAAACCTACTGAGACCCTGCAAGCATCCAGGCCAGGCAATCAATCAACCAATCAATTCAGCGACGTATTGGATCGATGAAAAGTGAAATTCAAATAGCGCGAGGTCCCTTGTAACTGTTGCACCCGCTTGTTCGAAATAAAGCTGTTGTGTTCCTTTTTGGCGAGTGTTTTTCCGGCATTAAGGCACTGGAGCTGGGATAGCAGTAACATGATCGTTTAAAGTGACGGATCAATTGTTCACAACTGGGAGTACTGGATCCAACCGTACTAAGTGGATATCCAATCGTAATACAAGTAGTTTCTGAATCAAAGATGATAAAATATCGTCATTAGTTCGATGGTTGGCATTCACCCCTTCTGCAGTTTAATTACTTACCGGGCAACCCGGATCGAACCAGTGCGGCAGGAATATAAAATCGGCTTTCATGTACAATTTTGGATGTCCCAAAAATATTTATATTCTAACACGGGTCAAGTAATCTGATTGACATAAAGTTGGAAAAATGATAGAAATCGACAGTTAGTTTAGCAGGTAAGACGGAAAAGTGTCGACTACTTCATCCAAAAGAAACAAGACAAGACATGTGTCTGCCTAGTGCTATCCTTTCAGAGTAAATGGATGAACTCATTGTGAATCTCTTCGGTGCGAGCAGACGCAACTGAACCACATGAAACTGTTGCCATTCAAAAATATGTGGTCCTGTGAAGTTTTGTCCAGCCTGGTGTAATAACTTCTAAAAGCAACGTCAACATAGACCACCCGGGTCATATAGGTTTTGAACGACTTTCTCTGGTCAAAGCTGACGCATCTTTTAAATAAATAGGATCGCTTTGCAACTGAGGAGAATATTGGTAGCTCATGTTGTAATAATGGCCACTGGTTTGACCGCAGAGCTGACATTATTTCGCCAAAGATCCTACAATAAAGACTCTTCCATCATATGAACTTTACAGAATGATATTGCACGGAGGTTTCTCGGCATAGCAAGGACTTATGAATTGTTCAATAGCACAAAGCTGGAGCATCTATTGATCGAACACGGACAACTAGCAGTGGGTGTGCGTTAACAGTGTGAGGTCGTCAGAAGGTCGCTCTTAATAAGAACCGCCCTACAGCCCGTAAAAGCACCTAAATGACCTGTGGCTGGAACGCCAAAGCAGTACTCTACTAGAGTTCAAATCGAACTCACGGTGTACCGCGCATCCAGCTGTGATCAGTGACACGTTTATTTAAATTAGTCGGTCGAACATGTACCAGTGAGTCGAAAAACGAGCGAGCAGTTAGTATTTGACCTAAGTCGTATTCTACTATAGGTAGGCACACGTTGTCAAGATACACTATGCCTACATTACGCATGTGTGCAGAACGAGCTGTTGCAATTTGTCATTTGCTCTTGTTCCTAAGAAAAAAGATACGTTGCAGTTCTGCTGTTGGCAGTTTGGACAATTGACTCAAATTGTCCGCTGCTGTCATAAAATGTTCAGAGCTGGTTAAAAAATCTCCCATATGTAACCATCGGGGACAGTCTTCCGGCGAGAATCATCCGACACGGAGAATCGTCCGGAAACATTTTCGAAATCAGGGGTAGGGTGGTTATCCTGGACTCAGTTGTTTAGGAGCCGAAAATCACCAACTGTAATATTGCGTGGCCTATGGATAGAGTAGAGCGCGTTGTCTGGCACTGGCAACGTGCACCTCACATTGGACGGTAGAAAACCCAGCTCCATATGATATAACATACAAAGTGGATATAAACTCTCCGGCAGCTGACCACCAAAATCACCTTTTTAGGGCTTATCCTTCAAGCATACTCCCCGATTAAATTAGTCCCTGTGTCTGAAAACCAAAATGTGGAAGTGTGGAGATAATCACTCAACCACTGAGGCGGTTAGCGTGAGATTCGTTTATAGCATTCCCCAGCCGGATGGGTTGCGCACAGACCACTCCATGGTCCTGTTGGGTAAATATTCACGATAACAAAGTATTTTCATTGGTGCAATACTGCTTTGGTCAACTGGGATTCGGGGACTAAGCCTACCCAACAAGCCACAAAGGGAAGCTACCAAGATTCTATTAGCCTTACAGGGAGTATCGTATCCAGGAACACAGGCCCAGCTGAACGACGAGGCACGTTTTGCATAGCGCTTGCGATTGAGAAACATCACAAACAAGAGACCCATTTGGACAACTACAAATGCGTAATTAACTCCATAAAAGTCAATGTAGTTCTTGAAATTTTCCATCCTCGGTGTCTATCCGAGATGATCTCATAGGGCTTTCATGCACCATACCGTCCCCTTCAAGGGACGGTTAACTTCGTTACAATGCTTAAACGAGTGTGTTAAGAAGCCGAGATATTTAAAAACAGACGGGCTTTACAAGGATAACGCAAACCATACAAATAACCTAATCTCAGGTGAAGGGGAGTCATGTGAGAAACTGGTGTTCACAAACCTGGCATGCTAAGTTTGTTGCTGTTACTACTGAAAATAAGAAAGAGAATGGGATATAAGGGAGTACCCACCTGGCATCCAAATTGGTCTGCTGTGGTTGTCAGTGTTTGTTTTCTCCCACATTGCCAGTGATATTCAATCTCACCCAACGGAACGTGGATGTGATAGACCTCGGGGCGAACGGCGGTAACATACGTAGGATTGTAAGCTGACCCGTCTTGACCCACATGTCCCCAGACAAGGGCCAAGTACTGCTTGCCGACCGTTTTTAGGCTGAACGCTTTGCCCAGCTACAAACGAACAATGCGGCAATTATGCGAGATACTTAGTTTCTTTGTTTGGGAACTTGAAGGCGTTCACAGTACTGAAAGAGTTGGTATCCACCTCCGGATTGACCCTTACATCAAACTACGCCTGTGAAACCCGGGACAGAATACGTAGTGTCATATGCGATTTGTGCTGAGCCACGTGTGCAAACATAGGAACGTCTTTAATCCGGTGTAAACTTAAAGCGAGATGAGGGTGAAAAGTTCTAAATCCAGCAACATGTCCAACTAGTGGCCCGCAATTGTCAATTATACGGGCTCGCTAAGTTGACACACTGCGATATGTCTCACTCCACATGAAAAACTCCACTATACACCTGCAGAATCTAGTAAAAAATAGGAATTTTAATCAGATTTGTACAGCAGGCGTGGATACGGTCCTTGTCACCTGCGTTTCCCACGAGGAAACATCTTCGATGATAACCGATTCGGGTTCCCCTCAATCCTTTGTGGAAAAACACTGCAAATTGGCTAGGAGACATTTAAATTCATTGACATCGAATCTCCCGAATCCAAAAATGAATTAGAAATAAATGTTATCTTACATCCATCACTCGCAATTTGGTGGCGTCGAAAATTCTGTATCGTTACTATCGAGAAGAATCAAGCAGTGTCCTTGTCAGAGTCCGGTTTTTGGAGATAAACACATCAGGAATCTTTGTGCACGTTTTAAATGGCTGGAACAGTAAAAACTGGCCAATGACTAGATACTTTTGTGTTACGATCGAAATCAAAGTTTACGGGAGTTTCACAAGGGTCTTCCGACTGTCAACTGCTTCCTTATGGGGTATTCGACCCGATAGCATGCGCCTCCATTTCGATGCATACAGCTTATTTTATTAAGCCTAACGTGTACGTTACGTACAGCAACAATGGCGAAAGTGCTGAAGGGTGCATCCGAAGTGAACGTATACCACTGCTATCAGAGCAGCAGGCACCAAGGCCGTAAGTCACTACCCACGCTGTATTTTCGAGAGGTATCACCGTAAAAAGCCAGTGGGTTGGGCAGCCGATTTCACCTGAACGACAAAGGAACCATGATATACTTCGAGGAGAGAAAATTATCAACCTTATCGTCGTCTTCTGGAAATAGCTCCTTTCTGAAGTTGTCGAAGTGCCAGAATACTGGTGATCGATTGCGCCTGGAATATTGCGTACGAATTCACTCTAGTCCGTACCTGCTATGAAAGAAAGAAGACTATCACGAGAATCAAAACTGTATTGTCTACACGTCGTCCCACACGCTCCCGTTTTCCGGTGATCGAAAATGTAACAGCTGGAACCAATGTGCCTGTGGTACACGATTTATGACTGGTAAATTGAATTGAATTGTCTACACGTGGTAAGACTGTGAGAAAATTGCGGGTATTATTAAACATATGCTCAAGTATAGTTAAGCATGCTGCGAACGAAACCTGCCGTCTGACTCGTTGCATTAGGCTGGCCGTTCTTATCGATTGTTGGCGGGGAAATCGTAGCCGACGGCTTACCATCTCCACTGGGATGCAGTCGACAGATAAACCTGCTGGGTTCGCATGAACTTTAATGCTATTCGACGCTAGAAATCTCTGATAATGAGTTCACGTTGGCAAATAAATCTCTATTACGCGTAATAAAAAGGGTGAATTGTAATACCAAAAGTATCGACTGCAAGACAACGGGTCTTTGGTGCTATCGTAGTAAACAAGCTAAACGACCAGGCCTTGAAGAAAACGCTGACCAAGTATATCGTAAACTTTGACACGAACTTGCAGCTATTTGTTAGTTGATGTTATAGCGTCCCTGAACTGGAGAAACTGGCGCGGTGATGGATACTTAAGCATGAGTTCTAGTCCCAATCGTATGTGCCTTGCCTTCTGAAATCTACTCCTGACCAAAGTCGAACACTCACTTTATCCTCATCTGATAACTAGTTCACCAAGCCACAAAATTACAACTAACCCCAGGTTTAGGAGTTCGTCGTAAATGTGACCCAAAAAGGCTGATAATACAGTCGTTTCCTTGGACAGAACAACAAGCGGCTGCCCCTGACAAGAAGCCTCCATCGACATGTGCTTCAAAGACTGACTGAGTTGGCTGCTGTTACTGAGGGTGGTCCCTCTAGAATGAGGTAACTGTATCGTGGATGGCTGACTTGCTTGCCGCAAATTAGTGGTTTGCTGGACAACTAATAGTTACGGAAAATCTGGCTAGTCTGATCTATGCGAATGACGTGCTAAGAATGTACTCCGCAACTGACACAACGGAATGTTTAACACACATAGAACTCCGAAACACTCAGAAACACTCGCAGAGAAAAACAGTAATAGGATTCACAGGAACAAAATGGTGCGTCATACTCGGATTAACAGTAGGAAAAGGCATACTCACAAGCCGAGCAGTTTGTTGATCACATGCTATGCATATCAGCCCACTTGTTGCGTAGTCCAATCGATGAACGAAGTAGAACATATTCCTTAACTTCCAACTGACTCGGGAAGGTCGATTGAAGAACAACTAGGATGTAGGGATCAAGACGATAAGGATACGAAGAACGCACTGTAGTTCGGTAGCGGAGTCCATCCGTTGGAGGACTAGTGAACAAATAAGCAACAACGTGGTTAAATGAATACGGTGATATCTAGTTGCATCCCTTGCATATCAGAATATTGCCTCTATTGAGTGGATTTTCAGAACCGGTGGAGTATTCAGGAATAGCTCGGATTTCGTTGTTGACTTCTGAATCTAGTGAAAATACAAATCTGCACCAAGGGTATACTACAAGCGTCGTCCACAAAGTCAGCAGTTGATCTTGTGGGATCTGCACGACCGGATGAGTAGGGAGAACCATCGCACAAAATCGTAACCAGTGAGGAGATCTGACGCTTATACTCCTCTACTCCTCTACAATAAGACGGTTTGAAAACCTTCACAAACTGTGAGCGAGTTTGGCCAGTTTAACTGTTTCAGACACTGTGGAAAGAGTGCTTGCTGCCAAACATGACCACTTAGGTGAGATCAAAAACGAAAATCTGATACTGAGCAAAGACTAAAGAGAAAGATTTTAAAAGCATGAATAATCCATACCCGTCTTTGTTTCAGCTACTAGTAGGTGGTGGAAACCATTACTAAGTTTAATGAGGATTTCGTCTTGTAACTGAAGCTAATCTGTGCTGAAAAGCCAAGCACACTGTACACCTGTTCCATTCTTATTAGGAATCATAGCAATGCGCACCTCACGAAACTCCAGGGAGTCCCGAACCCACGAGCTTCTGGCCAGTAGTTTGATCACATAACCACTCGGCGACGAACGGCTGATCACCAGTGTGATCAACCCACAATTAGACAAGATATGACGCTACTCATCCTGCAACCACAGGATCCACATCATGCGGTTACACGTGTTGACTGGCTCCTCGAGTGACGGCGTCTCAGATGGAACCTACCTCCATAAGTAGCTCAGAGGAAGAATAAAATTCACCCAATGGGTGAGACTTCCATCTGAGAAGTCGTCACTCGAGGAGCTAGTCAGCACGTGTGACCACGTGATGTGGACCCAGTGATTGAAGGATGAGTGACGCTATAACCTAAGTGCGACATAATCACACTAGTGATCAGCAGCTCGTTGCTGAGCAGTTGTGTTCAAACTACTAGCCAGGAGATCTAAGGTTCGAGACTCCCTGGAGTTTCGTGAGTTGCGCACAGCTGGTGATTCCTAATAAGGACGAAACAGCTGTACAGTGCGTCTCGGCTTTTCAGCAAGGATTAGCTTCACCTACGGGACGAAATCTCCATTAAGATTCCATAATCTCCTCGCACTGCCGATGCCGCGTTAAAAAGCTTCGTGGACACCACCAGCGATCCTCGGTTGCAGAAATAAGAGGGAAGCAGGCCAAATAGTTTAAGACAGACCTAAGAAGTGTCCTGGACCGCAGACGAAATTGTAGCGAACTTCGTACTATGTGCCCCTTTGGAATGGATACAATCTTGTACATTGTTCCGCTCATCGTTTGCACATTTATGCGCTTGATAAACGCACCTCTTTTGTGCACCGTCGTAATGCATTTTGTGCGCATGTACTGCGTCATCACAACACAAGCCGCCGTACTTTGTTCGTCTGTTCTGGTTCTAGTTTTGATCCCAATAAAGGGGAATTTCGATTAAGAATTAGGCCGAGTCATCGGACAACGCGAAGTTCAGCTTAAATGCACGCTACCAATGCCAACTGCTAACAAGATGGTCGTCATACTCGAAGGAAGTGAATTTACTTCCCGGCTAGTGTCAGGGTGATCCCAATTTGCGTCACAATGAAACTATGGGTGCCGGGGAGAAAAGTTACATTTCACGATTTGTGATGGATGCCAGCTCAGGGCCCCACATATAGTTTGTTCGTTTAACATTGAAAAGCGGATTTCCGCGAACAGACATCCTAGAAAATAAAGCTACAGACTGTAGGGTTTAAACAAGTCAGAGAAGACTTAAAAATGATGCAAATGAAATGACCGTTCACCATGAACAGGGTAGGTAGCAGTAAGGCCATACCTGCATCTGGAGAGAAAGACAGTACGCCCAGGGCCATTGGTGGTTAATAAGTAGGTCCGGGTGTTTGTCAACAACGATTAGACCTTCTGCCTCGTACACAATTTCTAAATCCTTCAAACTAATCCAGCGCTCCCGTCTCTTGATCCAGACTTCGTAGAACATGAGCAGACTCCACATACAGAAAATGTAGAGCTTCAACAAACAGACGGAAATTGTTTGAAAACGACTTTGAAGCTGCATGGTCGGAATCAACTGCGCTGGGACAACATATAGTGAAGCGGAACCCACATCGTTTCCGTCTAACTAACACTAAAGCATGAAAAAAGGAACACAATAACTGCTAAAAGTACAGAACATTGGTTGTCATGAACAATACAATTCGGAAGTAAAATCAAGCGTCATGAGTCATCAGCTAGTGAACACTCAGTGTTCACAATACGAGCGGTGACACGAGAATAAAAAAATAGTTCAGCTATAGCACTCTTTCCGGTGCCTACCTGCCATGCCACTCGAAGGAAGCACGAGGGCTGGAATACAGCCAAAGCCTAGAAGGCGGAAATCGAGATGGAGAGGTCGGGTTCGAGCTAAAGATGTCCCGGTTAGTAAATGCGCGTTATAACCACTGGACCATCTTGCCCCTTATCATCATCATCATGGACATCATGACATCAGTAGTTAACATTGATGCTTCGCTGCCGTACAACTTTGATTTATTTGAAAGCCTTATTGTGAAAAAAAGAATAAAAGTGAGTGGGGAAGGGACTTGATAGTAACCTACCACAATCATTCCGGGGTGCCTACACCTCCAGACACCCATTCAGGCAACCTGGATAGAAACTGACGACAAGAACGCCACTGACATCGGTTGGCAGCCATATCTTGCAGTCTCCAACCAGGTGCATTGAGGATCATGCGGTCCCCATCCTGGAAGGCGAGTAGCACCGACAGCACCCAAATTTTTCGTAATCTCCTTCATAACCCTCTGTCAGGTCAACGGTTGGCCACCTCTCTGCTTCCGCCATTCTGAGTTGGGCAGGGAAACAGCACTCTCTTCGGCAAACGATGGTTCGGCATACGCAATATATAGCCTAACCAACGCAGTCTCTGGTGCTGGACACATTTTCAATGGAGGCAACCGTTACACAACCGAAAACTCGTTTTCTAATTGCCTTGTTACGGATTCGCCGACACCAACCCACACGAGCCATGGGTTTGAGACAACGATTGTCGAGCACCTGAAGACGTTTCAGTTCCGCTGCTCAAACAGGCCAAGTCTCACAGCCATATAACAAAACAGCCCGCACTGTAGCCTGATACACACGTCCCTTGAGATTCAAGGATAGACCACTTTGACGCCATAGGTGTTTCAAATTAGCAAACGCGACCCGAGCCTTGCAGATTCGTGAACTGACCTCATCTGTCACACTACAATCAGAACTAACAGAACTTCCAAGGTATGTAAAACACTCCACAACTTCGAGTGCCTACCCCTGGATTGTAAGTGGCGTGGCTGTATGAGCATGAGTGACTGCACGTCCACTTTGTGGGTGCAAAGTGCGTACCAAAGGACGGGAGGACTTTAATCAGTTCATCCAAAAACATCTGCACCTTCTCCTTCTCTAAGACGAGGACGATATCCTCTGCATATTCCAGATCGACAAGGTTTTCGTCAGTGGCCATTTGAATACCGGGGTTTTGAAGAACTTCCAGCATTCGTCTCATTATCTCACCGATCACGAAATTAAACAAGAATGCAGAGAGTGGGCATCCCCGACAGAAGCTTTTGGAGAGCTCTTCGTATATTCTCACAAGTCCGGAAGTCTGAGAATACAAAGAATGTATTATGTTCACAAACTTCCGGGGAATTCCTTGATGGACAAGCGTGTCAAGGAGAACAGACCGGTCAACCATGTCGGATGCGGCTGGGAAATCCAGGAATACTAAACGTGTGGGTCATTTGTACGTACGGCGTTGTTCTAGCACCTGATGGAGTGTGAAGACTTCGTCAACGCAACCTCAACCAAGCCGGAATCCCGCTTGCTGCTCTCGAGTCAGTGTTTCACCAGCCACCATAAGGCGATAAACCACGAGTGACGCCGACAGTCTCGTTACGACCGGGTTCAAGCTGGTCCTCCTGTGGCTACCACACTCACTACGAGCCCGTTTTTTGAAAATGGGCACTATCATAGACTGTCCCCAGTTGTCCGGGACAGACTCCTTTTCCCAAACGCAAGCAAACAGATCAGACAAGCGCTGACTGAGGACTCCACCCCCATCTTTGAACTATGCGGGTGGGATGTTAACCGGACCAGAGGCTCGGTGGCGCTTGAGAGAACATATACAGACACAAACCTCCGAGGCCATAGGCGTTCCACGTGCACCGTCCAGGGTTCTACGTCAGCCGCGGGCTCCAGATGGGTGACAGCTGGTGGCCATGACAATTGTTGTTCGAAGCATTCGGCCCAACGGTCGAGGCGTCCTTCGTTATTCAAGATGGTCACTGCATCCCGATCCTTGGTGGTTTCACTCACAAATGGTTTCCGGGGACCGGTCGCACGGATCAACTGAAGTAATCTTCGGGCATTACCGGATTTCTGGGTCTTTTCCATTTCTGTGTCTGAGGCTTTCTGTGTCCACCACATTTCACGGTCGGCTAGCACGCTCACTTTCACTTGACGTCTGATAATTCGTCGTGTCAACTTATGTTCGGGACGGGCTGGGATATTGCTCCGGGACTTAAGCAGTGCCACCGTTCGGTCTGATGTCCAGTGTTTGAGTGCGCCCGGTGGTGCACTATGCAAACAGGTGGCAATCTCGTTCCAGTATGAGTTCACATCTGATGGTGGAGCATTTGGAAGAGACTCTAGAAGACGATTCTGGTAAGCTCGTCTAACATAAGGATCTGACAGTCTCTCAGTTGCCAAGCGATTTGTTCGCACCTTACGCGACCCTGCAAAACGTAGGGAGAAGCGCCTCTGGACGAGTGCGTGGTCGGAATCCAGAAATGTGTTCCAAAACAACCGGCAGTCAGTTATTCATCCGCGCAATCGGTAACCGATGGCAATGTGGTCGATTTGAGTTTGCGGCCGGCATGCCGTTGGAGGACACCATGTGGCCAGACAAATTCGGATATTTCGGAAGTTAGTACTGCGATCAGCACACAACCAAAGCAGTCATTCACCATTGTCCGTTCGTACCGAGTTCAGTTCATGTAAACCTCCTAACTGAGTTTCAGATGCGTTGAGCCTGCCCACTAGTGCGTTCAGATCTCCGGTAACCACAACGATATCTGACCTTTTAGCTCACCCCAAACAGGGCATTCAGGGCGTCATAAAACTTGTCTTTGATAGTGTCAGGGCTACAGCCAAACGAACCACGCAGAGGTGACTGTCAGTGGATATCCAGTCAAGCAAGGATCCTTCCGCCCAGTGACTTAGGACGACACCAACTCCTGCACATCTTGCCGCAGCAGCCTCTGGATCTCCGAAGGTGCGCAGCCGGAAGCGAGTGGAGAGTGATGGGGTGCTTAGCTAAACCACTGTGCTTGCATCTTGAA
Source organism: Opisthorchis felineus (assembly GCA_004794785.1). Taxonomy (NCBI): domain Eukaryota; kingdom Metazoa; phylum Platyhelminthes; class Trematoda; order Opisthorchiida; family Opisthorchiidae; genus Opisthorchis; species Opisthorchis felineus. The sequence goes on from SJOL01006486.1 coordinate 141,717, forward strand.
TTCTCGTTCCTGAGACACAGAACACATCAATGCCAAGCAAGTCCAGTGTGAGAGCAAGAGCAGATTGTTGACCTGCCTGCCTCTGAGTGCGGACATTGAAGGCGGCCAGATAGACTGGGCGTCGGGCATTGAAGATTGATTTCGAGAGGCCTAAGGATGTTGGCGCCGGATGACACGCAGATGTTGCTTGCAAGACCGTTTCAGGACGAACGGAGTCATCAGTCCTAGGTGCTGGACCTTCAAGAAGGGGGTTATTAATGGGGTGGGGAGAAGAGGAAGAAAACGTATGTGAAATGGAATGCCGGGAGGACTCAGTCTTAGCCTATTTTCGCTTACCCGTCCTGCTGTATGCAGCGAGGAAGGCGACCCTGCCGATGACACCACGCGACGACCGATGAAGTTCATAGTTGAAAGTGGGTTGGGATACTGCCAGAGCGTTCACACGTAGACAGTAAGACGACTAGGATCCTCAACCAAAGCCTTTGGCTCAAAAGCCTCACCGCAAGGCAGCGGTGTTTGGCTGGGAATGCAAGTACATAAACATTTTTACGGAAAACGTCGCCATACATGTTACAACCTCCAACCTGAAGGATAAGGAGTCTGTGTTCGTCAGACCTCCGACCACTGACCAACCTGGTATGAGACTCTGCGAGTGTCGCGCTGTAGTAACGGTATTTTCGTCAGCTTAGTTCTCGGTCTAAACCTCCCAAGATAGCGTTCACGTCAAAACAACTGCCAAAGGTGCACAAGGTATATTAACGCCCAAAACGAAATCAAGAACAATTGTACAGCGCTTCATATATATAGGGTAAGCGGCGACAGCTTTCTGGAAATTCTAATGCCTTCTGGATGCGCCATTGGCAATCGGCATTCGGCCAATACTGGGTCATGATTGGCTGTTGGGTCCGGACTTTCGACCACTCAGATCTCGGCTTAATGCCGGACCGGCAAGCGTCCCGAACCTATGGCCAATCTTTTGCGAGGTAGGATTCTCGGCCATAGCAGCCCATAAATGCGATCGGTAAAGTGGGATCCGTGTGGAATTCCGCCTAACACGCGCGGACGCTCTCCAGTATAGCTCACTTGGCGGCCGAAATACACCAACCATCACACCATGGTAAGGTCCACTCTCTTCGTGACGAATAACACAGAAATAACGACGACGAACCCATTAAACGTTTTGTAAGCCTAACTGAGTTCGGGACAGCACGGGACGCTTTAGAGTATGAAACGAGCAGGTTATATCTCACAAGCATGTGCACCAAACGAGGTACAAGGCATCAAGTATACGTATACTAGCTCACCCCCAGTAAGATCACCTCCCGTTAGACCAAAACCACTCAGGTATAGTCACACGACACTCAGGTTGGAATTGATGTTCATTGGGGAGCCACCCTCAACTCTCAACAAAAGCTACTCTACATGCCAATATATACTACTCCCCCTTTCAAAAAACGAAGATCAGTATGTAAGACTCTTGAACTGAGTTTTCCTGTACTCCAGTATAAAGTACTGACTGCCACAGATAAATTCTGCCGGATCCCAGGGTTCCGAGAAGATGCTTTCGGGGCCCCTCAAACGAACGTCCCCTTTCTAACAATTGTAGCAGGAAAACACAAACGTGCAGACCACCAGGTCAGTTAACTGACCGAGCTCCAGTACAATAAAGAGAATGATTACTCACGGTTCTGGAAACATTATAAATTAAAACAGGATTTCAAGATACAGTCAACCCAAGAATAAAAATGTTTCAAAGCTGGAAACTGTCAGCTATGCACAGTGAGCCGCCCAATCCAATAGATTGCTTTTTCATATAACAACGGCGCCCGTGTAAGCCTCATCCCAAGGGCTCACCAAGATTACAGAGTGACTCTGCGCGAAGACCGTTCAAAAGGCGGCTGATCCCTAGCCCGGAAAATGGTGGCGAGGTGGCAGGTGAAAAAGGTAATGAGATTGATAAGGCTTTTGCCAGTGTGTTTTGGGTTCAAAGGTCCGTTGCTGATTCTCTTCAGTCCGTCAACCACTCAATAAGTATTCAGTTGACGTGTTGACAACAGCGTTCACTTGTCATTTAAACCATTAATTGGTCCATGTTTTTCAAATTCGGCAACATTCCTGCATACAAGATCCAGCCCAGTAAGCTACTCCACACTACCCTCTCTCGTTGACGATCAAAGGAAACTTTTGGAACCGGATCCTCGAAAGCCTGCTGGACCGTCATGTCAGATATCACCGGTCGCTTGGAACAGATATCCACAGTGTTATTCAGAGCCGGAACTTCCGTTTGCGGCACAACCCCGCCAATCTCACCTGAACACTTGATCTCTGATAGGACAGTGGCCTTGCTGGAGGCCGGGCAACAGCCTCCACCTGGCTACAACCAAAACGCAACCCGATACATCATCCGACGCCAGGTAAAACCGAGTGTCCGTACATATCGAGAAGCTTGATGGATCCGAAAGGCCAAAGAAATGGAAGATATGAAATATGCTAAAAACATCCGCAGGCTGTTCCACTTGGATCGTCCGACTGGTGCTCCGAAGCCTCTTGTCGGTGAAACTATCAAGGACCAGAATGCCTCTCTGGTATCCAGCAAAGGAGAACGTTTGGACCGCTGGGCACAATACTTCCAGCAATTGAGTTGGCCACCCGCTAACTTTAATCCGGACTGCCGGCCTTCAGCAAAAGGGTGGACTGCAAAAATGGAACCCCCTCCAGCCTCAAAAAGTACGGGTGTATGTCCCTGCTCAAGCGTCATCGTGCTCCTGGCCCTGACAACCTTCGACCTGCTCTGTTTAGGGATTGCGGTGAATTCCTTAGTCAGTGTCTATCTGGGAGAAAGTGATGGTCCCAGACAACTGGAGTGAGCTGATAGGAGAATTCATTTTCAAAAACAGTACTCTCACTAAATGCGGTAACCACAGAGTTGTTAGTTTGACTCCTGTTGCGAAAAGGCTTCTGGCGTCATCGATTCTTCGCCGTCCTAAAGGGGCACGCAAATCCTTGACCCGTGGGCATCAAGCGGAATTTCGACCGGGTAGAGGCTGCATCAACCACACCATCACTCTCTGTCAGGTGTTAGAGCAACGCCATATGTGCAAATGACCCACAATGTTGGCATTCCTTGACTTCAAGGGTACTTTTGATTCTGCTGATCGGTCAGTGCTGTTAGCAGGGTATACCCCAGAAGTTTGTGAACATGATGCGATTCCTACTTTTCTATATTCCTGGGCCCGTGAAAGTGCATGGTAAGCTCTCCAAAAGCTTTCTACAAATAGTGGTGTCCGACAAGGATGTCTACTCTCTCCATTCTTGTTCACCTTCGACATTGATCAAATAATGAGGCAAAGGTTGGAAGGTCCTCAAAACCCCGGTGTTCAAGTTGTTGCTGGTGTTTCCTTGTGCTGCAGGTACTTCGGTCGCAAAAACATCCAGCCACACCATGTGCTACGCATGCCGAAACACCGCCTATCGAGGCGAGTGTTGTTCTCCGTGACCCCTTCAGAATGGCGCAAACTACGAGGTGCACAAAGTATGACTTGGCAGAAGGGGGTGAAAGAGATTACGAAGAGTTTGGGTGTCGGTGCGGTACCCCTTCCAGGTGGGGTCTCCGTGACCCGTCCTGCTATTGGCTGAAGACACTGCAAGGAAAGTCCCCATGGAATGTCTTCAGTGTTTAAACTATCTCTTCTTTACATTTTGTAGGTAGGGCAAAATAGCTCCAATCTGTATAGCATCTCATGCAGTTGGTAGACGTCCACGCCCATATGCAGAACGCTCTGCACCGTTGGCGAGCTTTTAATCCGAGAGGAATAGATAGGTTAAGAGGTATCATGGCTTCTTTGTTCGCCTCATAGTGATAAAAAAGTACAATACACTGCATTTCCCAGAACCTAGAGAAGATAGCTGATAGACCGGTTTGTTTTAGCTTGTTACTACATTATCGACGGGAAGCTTTTTGTTCGGCGTGCCTCCCTTGTGCCTGGGAGAGTGAAATTTGTCGTACTATGAGATGCTTTACCCCCGCTACGTTTACGTGTGCGTAAAAAGACACGAACTGCCTGCCTTTTAAATTTATAGTCAGTGTGCCTAAAATGTATCCCTACCGCATGCAAAGGAGTGCCAAGAACAACTGTTTACAGGAAAATATTTCGAGTGATCGCAGAGCTGACTAATTTTTTGCCCAAGAGAAGAACGCGTTCACAATGCTTTCCGTAGAGCCTATGTGGATGAGATTCACTGGTAGCCAGGCGACGGGTTTCAGACATGCCGAGTTTACTGCTTCAAGGGTTATACTGGGCCCTGCATTACAGCTCTGCTAACCGCCGCCGGCTTAACCAATCCGTGTCATTGTTACTGTAGGACCAGAAAACGATTCACCACTCCAGTCCCTGGAAAAGCCTTCCTTTACTGAAAAAAACGACACCCTTTTTGCTACAACAGAAAACCTCATCCCAGGTCATTTAAGTGACCAAACGATGTGTACTGCTCACACTTATACTGCTTGTCAGCACTACCATTTTTGAACCACCCACAGCCGCCTCGGAACGTTTTGACAGATGTACGTCAGATGGCCCAAAAACCGAACCTACCTTTATCGGGTTTAGCTTTCCTGTTGGACGAACCGAGTAAATTTTCCCGTCCCTTCCAAAAGATCCGTGCACCGTTTTGAAGACTCCAACGATGTTGCATGTGTCAGAAGGCTGGTGGGATATACACCCATTATGGATTTAATGCAGGTTTGTTGCAGCAGCCCCAGGAATCCCATAATAAAGTAACAAATCTGAACATTAAAATAAATGTTGATGGAGTGCTACCTAAAACAACTCGCGTACCCAGGTGTGGCCCACACTCCCTCACGTAACCTCCCCTTTCAGTAGTCACCCCTTCGTGGTTCAAAGTGTGGTAACGGCAGGCCAAATGATGTCGTCAGTTTACGTCCGATGTAATCACCGAGTTGAAAGACCTCTTGGCAACTGGGGTCATCGCGGTTTATCGAATTACCACCGCCCGTCTTTTATGTATCGTATGCAACAGTTCTGCTAGGTCCTAGAGCAGGTGAAAGGCTATATGGTATATTATATCTGCGAATATTGTACGCAGAAGGATGTACACTTTGACAAACCAATGTAGTTTCCCTCCTTAACAGCTTCCTTACGAAATGATTTGGATTTTCCCACTAGAAAGCAAGAGAAGCACCACATAAACCTCTGTCCGGTGGAGGAACCAATTGTCCCCATGACTGTCGGTTTTCCAACCGATTGATTTCTCAGTGTGCCTTGGGTTGGTGCAAAGATTCCCCGGATTACTCCAAACTGTGCCATTTGGATAGAAGGCTAGGCGCTCTGTGGATTTCTGAAACCTACTGAATAATGCCATGAGAGATCAGCTTATGGTGCTTACCGTGGATTTTTTCCGCAAATATCGTAGTGTGGCAAACTTGGATCGGTAGATACCCCAGTGACTTGTGGAACGTAGGTTGAAATGCCTTACGAGCATCTATATTCTCTCAGCAACTCCACATATGCAAAGCTTTCCGCCGTGGGTCATCCGGAACCGCGTAGCTCCACACCAGTTTTGAGGTTTGCCTCACATACTGTGTACTCTTTAGAATGACTTCTTCAAACACCAGGGTCAATACAATATCAAAAGACTTGGCCGACCTCATTCTCAGTGAGTTCATTACAATTTGTCCTAACTATATTACACAGAATTTGGAGCAAAATTACCCACTGCTGCTGGGCCTCGGTTTTCGTGCTTAGTAAGCCATGCGTAGTGAGGCACGCCCACTAATTTTGCGAAGGTACAAAAGTGGCTCATGCTGGGTGCCTCCGATGTCCAAGAGTAGTAACAAACATACGCACGTGAACGTTGGCTCCGAGACTCGGAATAAAAATGAAAGAGGGCCTCTGGTCCAAACAGACTGGCGCAAGGTCTTATTTATAAATATTTATTTGTTCCTCGACGCTCTCCAAATTTGAATAGATGGTTAGATGAGCTTCAGGGAATGAAAACTTCATAAAAGAGAGATTCAGCTGAGTTCGAGGTGAGTCTCCAGTCAAAACCAAATTGTTATGCAAGTGAGTGAACTTCGCTAATGACACTGATTAGTTTCACTACAGACGCGTCAACGGAGAGGACTCCCGCATCAAACATCCTATAGCTAAAGGGAATTGCTCACTCTCGGCTGAAAAAGGAACGAGAACGACAATAGGTTGGAAAAAGTTTGCAGAGGGCACTTAGTCCGCACTTAACTGGAATCATCCGGTGCGCAAATTTAGCCCACTGGAAGCATTTGATGCTTCCCCTGGTGGGTATCTCGAGGTGCCTAACCAGTAAACTACCGTGCTGTGCTGACCCTGACCTGTACGCTTTTCCACAGCACATAACTTGCCTGGAAAAGTGAGGTAGTTTGAGGTTCAAACTTTCATACAAAGGAGGTAAAAAAATTTACAGAGCCTGTTCTTCCGCCATTCCTTGCAGACCTCCGAAGCAGTTATCGAATCTTCTGCTCTAAACGCGGTACCAGATGCAGCGTGAACAACTGTCGGAGAGAGGTTATTCTACGAAACAAATACCTGCAATGAGAAAAATTGTTGCCTAATAAAACTGTGAGCTCTGACCCAGAAAATCTTCTTACTATGTCACCAGCGTGTTGTAATTTGGTCAACGGTGAAAAATCTGTTGGCCAAACCTTGTTCAAACAGTGCACAAACAAGTGCCAGGTCTCCTCAAAGGCGACGATACGCCACAGGAAGGAGGTCACGTACCCCAAGACGCTTTTCGAAAATCAACAAATTTGAGGCCGGAAACCATTTTCCTAGCGGTTTGTTGGACACGCTCAATGATGGTTTCGTCTTTCTTGCGCCCTGAGTGGACAGCTTGGTTGGCATATTCAAGAAGCGGTCCTACGAAGGCCTATACAGTATCTAGATGTCCATGCGAGTAATACGGGGGAAGGCGCGCTGAGTCATTCGCAGAACGGTGAATGCCTTTCGAGCCAATTTTTGTATGGTGTAGTGAGAAGGACATGAGTGAAGAGAGCCATATACCTAAATAATTTTCGGTAGGTAGCTTCGTAGTCTTCTGGTAAATTCTCGCCATTGACAACAAACGAGTTCGCTGAGTAGCCTCCGAATGACATATGGACGTTTGGGGAGCAGCAGAACGTGTGGGACTGGATAGAATGCTTTTGACAAGTGAAAAAAATATCGCATCCGATATGAGTCCTTCGTCCTTAGCCTGGGTTAAGTTGTCCAAAACTACGAGCATGTTCGTCACGCAAGAACGGTTTAGGAGGAATCCGTGTTGCATCAGGGATATCAAGTTGTTTGTGGTGATGTGATTTAAGATGTCCCGCCTCAGAATACGTTCCATCACCTTGCACGGTACGCTAGTGAGGCTAATAGGCTTGTAGCTACCGGACGATAGTCAGTCACCGGTTTTGTGGGTTGGCGTGACAATCGCTACCTTCCAAGCAGAAGGAAGTTGCCATCGTCGAGCGACTGACAAAGCATCCTGTAGAAATGCTTTGCCAGTGTGAGTGACGTTTCCTTCATGATCCCTAGATTGACCTCTTCTGGCTCAAAAGCGCTGAAGGGGTTTGTCTTGTGCAAGAGTTGACAAAATGTCCTCCTCAGTGAAGACCACGCTGGTTAGAGGCCGTTCTTGGTTACGTCTTGACAAGAATGTATGTGACGAGGGGGCTGGGGCAGAATAGAGGCCTGCATAATGTTATCTGTAGACTTCACATGCCACTATTGGGTGACTCGTGGGTTCCCCTTTTCTTTCCCCCCCCTGGGAGAAAGCGGTTGGCTTATTTCTCCGGCGGTGTCTCATGTACTCAAATAGCATCTTCTTGTTTTTCCGGGCCAGGTCCAGTGTCGTGGCTTGCTTTCGTATTTTCTATTGGTGTATTTGTGAGCTACAGCGGTTCCGCATTTTACGAAATGCCAGTTTGTCTTTTGTGTCACCTGTTGTTATCTTTTGGAAAAATAGTTGGGACATCTTTTCCAGAAGACGCCGAATCCTTTTAGGTAGCCTTTGGTCCATCGGAGTGCGAGCTCATTTCTTGGGGACGAACTTCGCGTCAGCCTTATGAATTTTTAGCACAATGGTTCTGTACAACTCCTCCACTGGAGCTGCTCCCAGTTTAAATTGTTCAAGGAAGCTACTCATTTCTGGGAGGTATGCACGGCAGAATTACTGGATCCTCCGTGAAGACCAACTCGGTTGGCGGCCAATTTCTGGTCGGAAGCGTTATTTATATATGTGGTATTATATAGGGTTGTCTCCAAGCACTTTGTGCGGAATGTAAACATACCGTTGGTTGCAGCGGAGCCAGCTGATATTAAGTCGCATCAGAATCTGGTGGGTCGAGTTGGCATCGCATACCACTAGGTCCATTTTGAATATGTTGGCGTGTGGCACTAAATTTACCTGCCGTAGCCTGTTCTGGGTGAGTCACGGATTAACCATTCAGCCGGACTTCCACTGTTGAATGTTTCCGCCATTGAAATTTCAGCCAATCAGAATGTGGATGAAGCCTCGATAAACGTGAGCACCCGCTACACCTGTCGGTGGACCACAACAGACGTGGACGAAGTGAATGTCCATCGAATGTAAGACGTAGAATGCTATGTCACGCTTGCCAGGCCTGGTTGGATTTCAAGTGTACGGGTTTGCAGTAGGACCAGGTAAGCCGATTATCCAACTGTCCTAACCCGTTTGTCTATGCCAGCAAATATCGCTATTGCCACGGTCTTTTGATTTTTCAATTCTGTCTTAAGTTCCTAATGTTCTTCTCGTTCAATTTACACTATTATGCACGCATTCAGTAGTAGACTTTCATCAGAGATAAGTGCTGATTCCCCATTCCCATTGGTTGACCTGACTCATATGACAGTCTGCGCACCCGTTGGGCACAATCGTTATGGCTTCCTCATCTACACAAGGGGTCGTTGCAACTGCCTGTCTCGGCTGAAGGAGAAGCAATGAACACTGCCACCCTGTTCGTGGAAAACCTGAGCAGCCGCCTATTCTGCAACGTTCACGAATTCATGCTCTACGTCAAGCAGTTCGAGCGAATTTCAGGATCGCACTACAGCGTGCCAAACTCAAAAGCTGATTGCGCCGGTGAGAAAACATTCGTCAGGTACCATTGCCACCGTAGAATGTTTACACGTCGTCCTAACGACAGGAAACGACGACGACTGCTGGATCACACGCAGTGCAAAGCGTACTTCAACGTGGACAGGCTGGGCAATTCGTACAGAATAATTTGGTTTAATAGGATTCACAACCACGAGCTTCTAGATGCCGAAGCATCCAGATGGTTTAACCGAAACCGTCGACAGTATCCAGAGGAATTAGAGACCATCCGGCCGATGCTTGAATGCAGGAGCCCATGCTTAAACATAAGGTCCTACGTGTCAATCCAAGTTCGGCAAATATCTGACAAACAGTCTTATCGGAAGTATTCGGGAGCGGCACATGTTTGGCTCAATAATCTAAGTAAGTCCTATTTATGTTACGAACTACGCACTTTTTGCAGGTTACATTCTGGATTTAGAGACTCAATTCAACGAACAAGGATTTACCCTCTGTTTGCGAGATGAATAACGAACAACGCATTTCGTGTATTCCACCTCCGGGATGCTAGAACTGTACAGATTTCCATATTTTTTACCAACTGGCAGCACTTTTTCAACTAACCAAAAGAAGTATTAACTATATCAGCTAATTAGTGTTGTTGATTGTCTTAAAAGTCTCCCTGTGGCCATTGGTTTCTTTGGCGACAGACTGAGGCTGACTTGCGAACCTTCCTCCCAAATTTTCTCGAAATTTTGGTGGCGGTTCTCACGTCAAGCGCATCATATCTGACAGTGCACAGGCCATCGCAAACGCAATAAGAAATGAATTTCCCTTTGCTAATAATTTATTATGTCGTGTTCATATAATCAGGAACATTATCAAACGGTTTCCGAAATGTAGTTCCTTTGGGCGTCTTTTTATTGCCATGCATGCAACAGATTTTTTGGAGGTATATAGCCTCCTTGGAACTTGTTTTCGTAAATGGCCTATTTTTTATGTACATAAGCACATTCATCATGCCCAGCGCTTCTAAGTGGGTCAACTGCAGAATGCCACGTGTTGCAAACCATGATATTCACGACACAAAAATGGTAGAGGTCATGCAGCGACGCCTATAGATGGAGTTGATGAATAAGCAAATAGGACTGCGGAAAACCTCATGAAATTTCAGGAAAATGGTGATGTATAACACCTCCACTGAAGCTATTGCCATTTCGAATTTCTCAAGGAAGCTACTCATTTCTGAGAAGTCTGCAAGGCGAGCCTTCCGAATCCACGCCCGAGGTTCCGGATTTCTGTACCAGCAGCAGATGAAATCAAGCGACATCACAGAGTGGTCACTATGTCCCAGTGGGGCTTAAATTAACACTTGACCAACGAAGCGTCCTTCGTTAGTGATAACTAAATCCAGCAGGGAAGGCAGTTGGCCTGCGATGTACCTGGTGGGTGCGACGACATGTTGAGTCCAAGCGGTCTGTTGGACGACTTTGGTCAGCGCCACTGCAAAATGTCCACTAGACCCGACGCGTCGGAGCCGCATCCAGGAGGACTTTGGGGTATTACAATCACCCACCAGCAAGAGATGTGTAAAGTGGTACCTGGAGGCGAGCTGCATAAGTGTTTATATTTCTGGAACTTGTTATCTACCGGAGGACTCGAGGGGCAACGGTAGACTACGCTGAGAAGAAAAGAGTCGGTCACACGCAGCAGGGTTTGAATCCACAGTGCATCGCACAAAGGTGCAGGAGTGGTTTTGAAGAGGACAATCGGGATGACCAGGCCGCATGTGAGTATATAGCAACCCAACCCGGACTCCCGCGTTTCAAATCAGCTCGGAAAGTGGAGCAGCCGTCTATCGAGATCTCCGTGTCAGAGATATCTGGTGTGAGTCAGGCCTCCGAAAGCTCGATTATAGACAGCTGCTCAAGGTAAGCTGACTGTTTAACATCGCGAATTTTGTTGAAGAGACTGAGGCAGTGTGTGGATAAGCACTTCAACACAAAATCTGCTGCATCCGAAGGTGAGGAGTTGAGAGAGGTTAGCAGATTTAATAGCTGTATGCCAGGTTTGAGTCCAAGTCCGAAGGGGCCCCTGTGGCGTACTCGTCTGCTTCTTTCCATGGTGGTTCCGATAACTGCCTTCTATCTCCGTTAGTGGAGGGATTTCCTCCCCAGAAGAATTCGGTTTGCGTGGGACTTTTGCCTGAATGCCCTGTTGCGGCGAGCTCAGAGCTTAGATATCGTTGTGGTTTTCGGAGATATGAATGCACAAGCGAGCAGGCTAAGCGCGTCTGAAACTCAAATAGAAGGCCAAGATGGATTGGATTCAGTAAGTATAGAGAGAGTGGCAAACGATTGATTCAGCTGTGCGCTGACCGCAGGCTGTTTTTATGCAGCACTAACTTCCGAAATATCCGAATTTGTCTGGCCACATGGTGTCCTCCAACGGCATGCCGGCCGCAAACTCAAATCGACCACATTGCCATCGGTTACCGATTGCGCGGATGAATAACTGACTGCCGGTTGTTTTGGAACACATTTCTGGATTCCGACCACGCACTCGTCCAGAGGCGCTTCTCCCTACGTTTTGCAGGGTCGCGTAAGGTGCGAACAAATCGCTTGGCAACTGAGAGACTGTCAGATCCTTATGTTAGACGAGCTTACCAGAATCGTCTTCTAGAGTCTCTTCCAAATGCTCCACCATCAGATGTGAACTCATACTGGAACGAGATTGCCACCTGTTTGCATAGTGCACCACCGGGCGCACTCAAACACTGGACATCAGACCGAACGGTGGCACTGCTTAAGTCCCGGAGCAATATCCCAGCCCGTCCCGAACATAAGTTGACACGACGAATTATCAGACGTCAAGTGAAAGTGAGCGTGCTAGCCGACCGTGAAATGTGGTGGACACAGAAAGCCTCAGACACAGAAATGGAAAAGACCCAGAAATCCGGTAATGCCCGAAGATTACTTCAGTTGATCCGTGCGACCGGTCCCCGGAAACCATTTGTGAGTGAAACCACCAAGGATCGGGATGCAGTGACCATCTTGAATAACGAAGGACGCCTCGACCGTTGGGCCGAATGCTTCGAACAACAATTGTCATGGCCACCAGCTGTCACCCATCTGGAGCCCGCAGCTGACGTAGAACCCTGGACGGTGCACGTGGAACGCCTATGGCCTCGGAGGTTCGTGTCTGTATATGTTCTCTCAAGCGCCACCGAGCCTCTGGTCCGGTTAACATCCCACCCGCATAGTTCAAAGATGGGGGTGGAGTCCTCAGTCAGCGCTTGTCTGATCTGTTTGCTTGCGTTTGGGAAAAGGAGTCTGTCCCGGACAACTGGGGACAGTCTATGATAGTGCCCATTTTCAAAAAACGGGCTCGTAGTGAGTGTGGTAGCCACAGGAGGACCAGCTTGAACCCGGTCGTAACGAGACTGTCGGCGTCACTCGTGGTTTATCGCCTTATGGTGGCTGGTGAAACACTGACTCGAGAGCAGCAAGCGGGATTCCGGCTTGGTAGGAGTTGTTTCTGACGAAATCTCCACACTGGTCTTTCCCACTCAGAGCCATACACTTGGTTGCGTATCTGTCAACCGTCTTGTTTGATGTGGAATGCATCGCACTTCTAAGTTTGAAGCAGCTGGCGCACACGACTGGACCAGGTAAGCCAGACTATTGGCTTATCTGGTCGTACTGGAAACCCGTACACGTAAATTTGCACCAGGTCTGGCAGGTGTGTCATTGCATTCCGTGTCTAACATTTGATGGACATCAATTCCGCCCACATCTCTTTTGGTCCACCGATAGCTGTAGATTAGAGAAGTTTGCGATGTCCTGGCTAATGCTTGAAAGTGGTTAATCGCAAAAATGAAGTGCAATCTGACAGAAGTTTACACGCACGGGTAATGGTAGAGTGAAAAATTGATAAAATGACAGTCGTTAACTCTGTAAATAGATTAAACAGCACAATACTTTTTTCACAAATTTACACGAACCAGAAAACACAACCAATTTCGAACATACCGTCTCACGAGAAGTGGCTTCATATATGTTTGTGGATAAATTTGGGGCTGTCTGGTTTTCATGGTTCATGGCATTTGAGAAGGCAGTGAAGGGATAAATGACGGCTAATTATGTGGTGTTTTTGCGTATAGCGAGAAATCGAAGCACCAAGGTAGTTCACGGATTCACGGCTTCATGGATTGATACACACGATAGAAGATTTCGCCCAAGATTCCCTGGTCGGCTTTGCTCTTGTCGTTCAGCGGCTGCCGTTCGCCTGAAAGGCACAAGCAAAAAAAGGTGTAGCGCTGTTCTTTAAGTTCTCAGCGCGGGGCAGTAAGCTTACCAGCGCCAGGATTCGCGTAAAAATTGCGTCTGACAGTGTTTTGATCTGGATTCTAAATGTAGCGTGGACAAACGTCGGAGGAAGTTCCTTTCACGTAGAAACTACCCGAAGTTGGAAAAAAGTGTGCACTCTGAGCTTGAAAATCTTCTTACCACATCCCCACCGCTTGTTGGCTGTTAGCCAAACCTTATCCAAACAGAGCCTGAGTAAGTATTAGGTCTCCTCAGAGCCGACGATACTCCAGGAAAAGAGGTTAAGCACTGCGAGACGCGTCCCCTAGCCTACGGATTTAAGGCCGGCAAACATTTTCGCAACAGCTCATTCGACAAGCTCAGTAAGGGTGACGTCCTTCGTGCGTCCTGAGTAGACAACTTGGTTGACATATTCAAGAAGCGGTCTGACGAAGGCCCCATAGAGTATTTGTAGTTACACGCGAGCAATAAGCAAGAAGGTGCGCCGAATCATCCGTAGAACAGCGGATGCCTTTTGAGCCGATTTCTCATGGTGCAGTGAGAAGGACATGTTTGAAGAGAACTAGATACCCAAATCCTTTTTGGCATCTATCCTCGTGATGTCCTCCGGTCCATTCTCACCATGCACGACGAAGGCGTTCGCTGAGTCTCCTCCGAATGACATGTGGACACACTTTTCGTCATTCAGAGGAAGGTGCCAGCCCAACGACCACTGCCTTGCAGCATCTACATCCATTTGGAGGGCACTGGCATTCGAACTCCAGGATTTCAATTCATCTGCAAAAGGTAGACATGGACTTCAAAGAAAGCCTGGAAGTCGTTGATGTAGATCAGAAACAGCAGGGGTCCCGAAACAGAACCCTGAGAACTCCAATGGAAACCGGCGCTGGAGAAGAGAAGGTTGAGCCTACTTTCACTCGGCATGTCCTGTCTGATAATAACGCCTTAATCCGGCGCAGAATTTCCCCTTGAATCTCGTAAGACTCGAGTTTGTAGGGCAACTAGACGTGTGGGACTCGATCGAACGCTTCTGGGAAATGGAAAAATATGGCATCCGATATGGGTCCCTTGTCCTTAGCTTGGGTTAGGCTGTCTATATATACGAGCATGTCCGTCACACAAGAACGGCTTGGGAGGAATCCGTGTTGAACTGGTGATGACAAATTTTTGGCAGTAAAATGATCTAGGATGGCCCGCTTCAGAATGCGTTCCATCACTTTGCATGGTACGCTAGTGAGGGTAATGGGACTGTAGCTGCCGGGCGATAGTCGGTCATCAGTTTTGTTGATTGGCGTGACACTTGCTTCCTTGCAAGCAGAGGGAAGTTTACCTTCGTCGAGCGGCTGACGAAACGCCAGATAGGAATGCTTTGCGAGTGCGAGTGACGTTTCCTTCAGGATCCTTGGATGGGCCTCCTCTGGCCCCAACGCGCAGAACGGACTGGTCCTGTGCAAGAGTTGACGAATGACCTCCTCCGTGAAGACCAGGTTGTTTATGGGCCGTTCGTAGTTACGCCTTGACAAGATTGGGTGCGACGACGTCACCGAGGCAGAATACAGGCCTGCATAGTGTCCTGCGTAAACTTCAGATACCACTATTGGGTCACTCGGGGGTTTCCCGTTCCTGTCTCTCAATGAGAAGTCCGTTATCTTATTTCTGCGGCGTTACGTCATATACTTAAGGAGCACATTTTTGTTTCCTCGGACGAGGTCTAGTATGGTGGCTTGTTTTTGTAAGTTCCACTGGCGTATCTCTGATTTACAGCGGTTTCGCTTTTCACGAAACGCCAGCTCATCTTCTGTGTCTTCTGTAGTCAATTTTTTTCAAAAACAGTTGAGGCCTGTTTTCCAGAAGGCACCGAATCCGTTTACGTAGCTCTTGGTAAATCCTACACCATGCTGGTTTTTTGCGGATGGACATAGCGTCAGCCTCTTGAACGTTCTGGACAATGGTCCTGTATAACTCTTCAACCGAAGCTGGTCCCAGTTTTACCTGATCAAGGAAGCTACTCATTTCTGAGAAGTCTGCAAGGCGAGCCTTCCGAATCCACGCCCGAGGTTCCGGATTTCTGTACCAGCAGCAGATGAAATCAAGCGACATCACAGAGTGGTCACTATGTCCCAGTGGGGCTTAAATTAACACTTGACCAACGAAGCGTCCTTCGTTAGTGATAACTAAATCCAGCAGGGAAGGCAGTTGGCCTGCGATGTACCTGGTGGGTGCGACGACATGTTGAGTCCNCCACTTCTGAATCCATAGCACTGCAAGTTCAAAGTCAAAAGTGCGCCAAAAATTTCGAACAGAGATCAATTAAAACAAACTGCGTAAAAATGAAAGCAGATTAGTGAGATTTTTGGTCTGAGCACGTATGCAACGAAATGGCACACTTTGACGTAAAAAGTTTCATTCCACCCACAAAGGTTTTGCAGGAAAGTGCATTGTGCGTCCAGCGCGCGGCCAAAGCAGCAGCTGCCCAGTGCGTTTTTGTCTAAGGAGGCACCGGAACCATATCTCCGGCACATCTTATTAACTTGAACACAACCATGAGGTTTCTAATTTTTTTGTATGATCTGCTTCCAGTGAGTCGATGGCTAACCCGAGAGTATTTGGGCACCTGCGGGGCTCTGCTTAAGCATGGAACACCGTGTGTAAAGTGCGGCAGCATGTAGCAGATGAATTCGGCAAGGTTCTGACCACTCAAGACATATACAACTATCGCCGGAGGTTGATCAGGTGGCTGTTGACCAGTTTGCCGAGCTCGGCAAACGTTTCCATACCATACGAGAAGACATCATCAATGCGCATTTGGGTGGGTACTTCGTCTTTGCCTGCGTGCCTTTGCATGGAATTTGAAGATTACCTGTTATCTTCTAACGTGATTGGCGACTTGAAGAAGACGGCGGTTTACGTGAATCTATTCGTCTGCTCGTGATCTTTGTTGCATTGTGGTGTGCGTTCCTTTGAGTTGATAGGTTATCCCAACGCCCTCTATTTTGTTAGTTTCTTCCATGCCTTTGATTGGCATTGCTTTGTGGTCTTCTCGAGCTTGATTGGTTGGTTGCACCGCCCTATTTAACTCCATCGTAACGATTAGTGTCCCTGCCCCCGCCGGTTAATTTTGTGCTTTCTTTTATTGGTTGGGCGCTTTCTCTAATCAAACTGATGCGTCTTTTGGAATGGGCTCTCCCCTCGTCCGGGTGCTTTTGTAGCTCAGAGCTCTGGGGTTCTGGCTCTTAGTGGTTGATAAATATGATCAATTTTGCTATGTTTAATGATAGCTTCCTCACTGAAGTGCCACGCTCTCATAAATTCACGTTATTTCTTCGCTCTTGCTTCAGCCAGTACGCGAATTCCGCACCAGTCGAACTCATGTCCGTCCAAATCTTTGTGTAGGGAGATGAGGTAAAATTGATCTTGGCTTTCTGTAGCGAGCTTGTGTTCATGTATTCTGGTGGAGAGCCTCCTTCCCGTTTATCCTATATACAGTTAGTTTCAGTCCTTGCACTGGATCCTGCATATGACATTGTTCTTCGTCATTGGATCTAACTTTCCCTTTGGCCTTGATAGTGTCGTCCGCAAAGTGTTCGCAGGCCTGTAAGCGACCGTTGTATTGTGCTGTCGTAAGAGCTCTGTCTTAATTTCAGCGGTGTTCTTGATGTATGGGAGCTTGACTAGTTTGATTCCGTTCTCTGCTGTTGCATCGATAGTATTTGGCTTCCTCGGTGATCTCCAGATTAAAGTGCTCGGGTATCCATTTCTGTAGAACAACCTGTAAAGGCGCTTTTCTTCTTTAGTCCTGGATTCTGTTGTGCTGCAGTGTGTCTCGATCTGCTCGAAATGGGTCCGAATGCAGCTTTTTTAAAGACAGTTTTGACGGTTGCTATGATAGCTCAGGATTCGGTCTGTATGCGTCGCCTTTCTTTAGACCTCAGTTTGTAGCTGTCCGTTCGCAATCTAGTGATAAGGACGTCCAGCAATGCCAGTTTTCCGTTGTTTTCTTCTTTGATTGTGAGTTTGATATCGTCCGAAACGATGTTTAGCATTTGGCTTACCAGTTGCAGTTCGCTCGTTTTGGTGACCACAAAAGTATCGTCCACGTAGCGGGCCCATATTTTGGGATTTTATCGGGCAACACAATTTATTCCGATCTTCACATTATAATTTCTACAAAAAAGGAAATTGGTGACCACATTGGCACCCCTCGTAGTTGTTCATATTATTCTGCATCGAACTCGAAAGGTGTAATCAGGCATAATTCGAGTAATCGGCAAGCCACCATTGTCCAATAATTCGACCACAGTTGTCTTGGCAGAATCAAGGCCTACAGTCGTGAATAGTGAACTCACATCAAATGACACCATTATTTCTTCCTCATCGATCTTAACGTTCTTTAGCTTCCCCGAAAACCGCCTGAATTGTTGATTGAGTGCTAAGGCCCACCGATGAAATGTTTCAACCGTTTCCATAGTTCCTTCAATATATTGTAGATCGCTGTTCCAGGGAGAGATACAATCGCCCGGAGGGTTATTGTTTCTTTGTGTACCTTTGAGAGTCCGTAGAATTGGAGAGTGGCCGAATCACGAGTTCTCATTCTCTAAAATTGCTGTTTTGTAATCTTGCGGAAATCTTGGAGTTGCTTTAAGTTCTTATTGATTTTGTTTGCTAGTTGATTGCTTTGGTCGCGTTCCAGGTAGTAGTACGTAGATGTGTCGTTAAGTAATGCTTTTGCTTTATTGATGTAGCCCGGTTGGTCCATGATCACCGTAAGGTGTCCTTTGTCCGCCAGTAGAATCACGCTGTTTTCATCCTTCTTCAACATGCTCATTGCTTCTTTTTCCTTGCTGGAAAGCACGTTGAGCGGCTCGTTGCGTGTAATCGCTGAAAGAACGGTTTGACGGAGCTGATGCTGAGCGTTTTCGTCGAGGCCGATAGATTTAGTCGCCGCTTCTAGGCTGACTAAATACTCTGTGTATTAAAGCTGAATTAACCTCATGATAATTCCCCATTCATTTGCTTACTTCGCCTATGTATTTTTAATCTCCGCTCATTTTGCCCATTTGTACCCGCCATTCACCTTGCCACAAAAACCATCCCGTCCGACACTTGTGAGTTAGTATGTCTGTGTGTGAATGTGCGCAACTGGCCTAATTGCCCATGCACGTTCGTGTCCCGTTTTCTGAGCCTGCCCTGACTTGTTTCCTCATGAGTTTCGTGTGATCGCATCGCCAATGAGACTAACGAGACTGTCGTCGGAATGGATAACCGTGACCACACTACTGAGCCAACACTCCGCTCGCCTTTGTTTGGTGTGCGGACGTTGATACTGCACTGTGCCGATCAGTAGCAGACTTGGGCACTTGTTGACTCTACAAACGTGAACAAAAGAGGTTTGTTGTATAAATTTGCTTACCCCTGTGGAAATAGTACCGTAGAATTTCGAACCCAATTCATCCTTTTGCTATTCGGGATTGTCACATCTACACGTCACTTAAAGTTCCGTATCGCGAACCTCAGCACTAAGTTTGTCGCATCTTTGAAGTTGAAATCAAGCCCTTTGATGACAACGTTTTTTCAGCTTCCGTCAGTTTCCTTTTGGACAGATTCTTTATCCAGGCTTCATTGTGGTTATTTTTGTACTTCCGGTTCCTAATCAGCTTTGAGAATTTCCATCCACATGAGCTTTCTTGTTTTTAGCAGTGGATGTAACACTTCGTTCTATCGCCACTCTCCATGAGATCTGGTCCTACTGTCCTCAAGCAGGCTGCTCTATGTTCACTGGCTATTCTCTCGTATTTTCTAGTGCGGTTGTGAGCGTCTGTAATCAAGAGTCTGATCATCCGTCAACCATTCTTTCTTGCTAGTATCCAAGCTTGTGATGGGTTAAGTGGCTGTCGACAGGCTACGCTACATGGGAGGAAGCGCTTCCGCAGGCATTCATGAAGGAAGTATAGCTGTTGTCGTGTGAAAGCTTGCCGGCGGGCGGAAGTCTCCCATCGACGGGCTGCTCTAAGCGTTGAACGTCCCAACTTGTTGGTAGTGTTGAAATATATTTGTAGCTTGAATGAGTTAATTCGTTGTTGACCAGGTGGCTGTTGATATGTTCGCCATACTAGGCAATCATCTTGCAAGTCACCGGATGTGCCCACCATATCTGTTGAGTAACTGACAAATGGTTGGATTTTATATTGGTAAATGATGTGCCTTGAGTTCTGACAAAGCTTCGCGAGTTCGGACATACGCTTGTGTTGCAGGCGGGGAAGGTCACTACATCCAAAATGCTTCTCCAGTTAGCAGACGACAGCTCCGTTTCGGCGCTTCCTGGATGAAGTAAATGTCGATGGGGCACACGCGATGAACCGTTTTGGTAAAGCAACTGTTATCTGGCCTGTTGTTACAAGCCTTACACCTCCCTGTTCACGGCCGCCACGGGTACCGGTCGTCCAGTTGTGTATGCGCTTGCGGAAAGCGAACAGTTCGCCACTGTACGCAACCTGTTTGCCTTGTTCAGAAAAATGGTGGGCGAGCAGTATTAAGTGAAAGCTTTTGCAATGGACTAATTTGCCGCACAAATTTGGGCGGCCAGAGTCATGTTCGGCTTCAAAGTTGTGTTCTGCTATTGTCACACTTGCAAAGCTGTCAGAAAGCACGTACGTAGTATACATCATACTCTTCTCTCGCCTGCGTGGCCGTTGTTGCAGAAGCAGGACAGCCGTATGCTCCAAACAAGAAACCTTGAGGGTAAACAGAAAGGCAACACAAGACTTACCCCATACAAAGTAACATTGTTCATTGCCCCCATTCCGCGACTGAAGATACAGAACTGCTCTATGGGTATTTTCCGATTTAACCGAGAATAAAGGGAGTTCGTTAGGTTAGGAAGTGGCATCCATAGAGGACGGGCCTCCCGGGATTCCCAATTCGGTGAGAGCAATCAGGGAACTTCTCCAGTTTTGCCACGCTTGCGCGATTTCCGCGCTAAATTCCTCATCCCATTTGGCCTGTAGCCTACAAAGCTATTTGAACAATAGCCTCCCAGCAGTAGAGCCGGGCAGTGGAATCCCATTGGGTCGTTCAGAGAGGCTATATATAACGGCATCCTTCGCTTTGTGGCGTTGCAAATCGGGTGTCTATTTGAAACGGGCATTCATCTGTCGACGCCCCATTGAACCTCAAGTGTCCAGTAACACGAAAGCGGTTTCAGATCTACAGCAAGCTTTCGTTATGCACAATCCTTGACAGGGATTTTGGCCAGAATGATAGGTTCTTTTGTTGACCACCTTGTCAGTTGGAATCCGCGGGCTGCCAGGCTTACCTCCAGAGTAAAAGTAAAGGTCGCAAGAAGTGGCGCTAAACAGTAAATTATCTGCATAAAGCGCCCGTTCCGTTGTTGATAGTTTAGCGTGTTTTGACACACCAGCGTGGCCACTGATGGTGTGTTCCAGAGCAAAAATGGCACAGAAGGGGGATGAAGTCGCGCCAAACAGGTGTACAATCATGCGGTGGATCTTTGGGGCTTTCTTCACGTCGCTGCGCTTCCGCCACAGGGAACGTAGGACATCTCTGTCGGATTTGAGCACATTCACTTGATAAAATACCTACCCAATATCTGCCGTGACCACGTGCCCGTACTGGCGGAAACGAAGGAGAACTTCGAGTAGACTATTAACGATATCTGGACCAGTTAGAAGCTGCGAGTTTAGAGAGTTTCCATGAGCTTGACATGCATAACTGAAGGCAACTGTTACTCTGTTCAGCTCTTGAGAGTAGACCACCGGATGATGTGGCAAGTACCAAACTCGTCCGGTGGGTCCGGTCTCGGGGGTGATGATTGACAGGTTTGGCATATCCCTTGACCAGATATTCATTATTGGCTGTCACGCGGTGATCGCGGAGATGTCTGTTTCCAAGGCAATTGAGTCTTTGGCGAGCAACGAGATAGTTTGATGGTAAGCTCAAGCAACCCGTTTTCTTGGACAGAGCAAATTCACAATGCCCATTCGTCAGTCTCAGCGAAGACTATTCGTCAGCCCGCGACGCGGAGCGCTTGTATGATGGCTGTCTCTGAAATCTGCGATGAACATGGCCTCAAATTTTAATCCAGATTGTCTTCAACATGGCTGCTGAGCTGGATGATTTGGGCTAACCTGTCGTTTGCACCATTTGCTGGTCCAATAAAGACCCATCCGAGAAAAGTTTGATTAGCGTAAGGCTCATGTGGCTCTCCCGTTTGAACTTCCAGAACTCAAGGCGCCATCGGTACGTCCATCCCGATCAAAAGAGATATTGGCTGGCTTCCGGTAGTTTCGAAGTGAGTTCTTTTCAAATGGTATCACTTATGCCACTGCTCTCTTGTGGGCAAGGTCTGAGTAATCGGCGGAACCTGGCGAACGGTTCATGTCTTGACAGGTTGTGGCGTCTGAGCCAGCAGCGAGTTATCTATATCAAAACTGATCCGAGTTGTCGATGCCTCATTCTGGCCGTTGAGAGTAGCGATGCTTATGTTGGTGGGCAATCCTGACAACCTGAGAATTTAAGGAGACATCCTGTTTCAGCATCGCAGAGTCTGAGCCGCAGTCAAGAAGCGGGTTGACTCTGAAAACTCCATTGAGGCCACGTATAGTTACAGGCAGTACACTGAGCGCCACGGTCGTCCGGATTCACGATCCGCCGCAGCAGCTGAGGCTGAGGTCTGAGAGGCATTCTTTCTGGTATGTTGAACTCACTGACTTAACTGAAGTTCAAGTGGGCGGGTAGAGCAATGGGTGGTGTAGGTCTTCGCAGCCATTGAGTCCCTAACATCGCCTCGATTGGCACTACTTTCCGCCACGTCTTGGTTTGAGGCAAAGTTCGCAAAGTACAGCTCAGCGGATGAAGTTTGCCCGCGCATCAGCGTCCAGACGGACGAATTGCACGCACTGATCGAGGTAGTGCCTTTCGCCATGGTCCAGGATGGACGGGACACCGCCATACTGTCATCCATTGCTAGGCTTATCGGTCTCAGAATTCGTCACGAGAGTGAAGAACATTGGCGGTGGTGTCGTTACGAAGCCGAAGGGGCGTTCCGACCTCCTGGTGCTCGGTGGGGAAGCACTCGGCAAATAGGACTCTCTAACCGATAACGAACCTGCTCGGTCTTGAACATAATTTGTCGGATCAATGAAGCTGGATTCTTGGTTCTTCCTGAGAATTTCCGAGGCTGGCCCGAAACACTGTTAGTCGGGGGTCTATCAAGGATAGCAACTATAGTCGTCTTTGTGTTCCGCTTGGATGAAAAATTGAGTTTCGAAAAAACTGACCAACAGGCCTTTATTTTGTCGACTAGCTTAAGTAAGAAACTGGCATCATTCAGCTTGATTGGTAGCCCGGTGGTGATAGATGCGATTTATTCCCTTGCGATAACCGATGGGTTGCCAAATCTACGGCACAGGATCCCGCATGCCTCCGGATATCCGTGTTCCGTCTCCATCATTGTGCAGTAGTCTATGGCTTATCATGCTTCGCCTTCAAAGGCGTCGCTTAGGAAAGAAAGACAGTTGGTTGGATCCGTAACATATTGAGCGACCCCGCTAGTCGAGCTCCAGATAAACTTCCAGTAATTCGAAGGGTTAGGGTAAAATTTGAATATTTTTCTCCAAGGCATGCCCATTAAGAGGTTAAGCAGCTCCGGAGGATGTTGGTGTGATGGAGACGGCGCCTGGGGGTTTTTCAAGGACATTGCCGGATAGCTTGGGGTAGCGACCCCTTCCTGGTTTACTGGATAAGAGGGAGGTCAGCGGAGTCTCGAGGTCTCCTGTCTGTAGCAGTAGTAGAACCCCGAAGGTTAGCAATATCTCGTCAGACTTTAACTATGTTCATCTTCAAAATTCAGCTCTGTCCCTCAGCTCGATAAGGAGCTCATGCCGGGCGTTGAGGAGAAGGAACCTAGTGGTGAAAGGTCAGGAAAATTACCAAAAGTTCGCAAAACATGGAAGAAACGTCGCCTAGACAGTCTATGGGAAAAATGAACTATCTTGGCATGTTATTTGGGAACTTGCATTGAGATGTCCTGCAGACAAAGGTTAATCCCTCACGTCAGTACATACTTAAGGTTCCGTTTCAGTTTCGTCCACCAAAAGGCAAAAAAGCTTGGGAAAACCATTTTGTAGACAGAAGAAGTTTATTAAAGCTGTGTTTATAGGGGTAGCACGAAATTTCCCACAACTTCATATTAGAACCTTCGTGACGGCGCGAGCAGCGCCGAGTCAAATTCTTAATCTTGATTGCTCACATTCTGAGCAGACAGAACATGTCTTGGGATGATCCGCGGCTGGTTCGAGACATCGATCCAACTGACATGATTTGCTATCATTTGGAACAACTCACCTCTTGAGAGACGGGGGCTTCCAGTCCCATCTCATTAACCTTGGCGAAAAAAAGCGAAACAAGGAACAACTTCGGTCCCGTGCACATATCTTTCCAAATCTGCTTTTCAAACGTTCCACATCTGTGGGATACCAGAGTTGGTTACTCGGGGTCTGAACTAGGCCACAAGCATTTCAAGACCATCCCAAGTTCCCAAAATATTAGCTGATCAGCCGGAATAATTCATTCCTTGCTCGTCAACAGCTATGCGGAGTGAAGTTGAACGCGTCTGGTGAATCACCAAACACGACGACGGTGGCGCTTATGATGCCGAAGCCAAACACACCGCACTCTGGACTGTTATCAGGTAGGCTTTTATTGTCATTTACTATCCTGTAGGTCCATTTGATGCATCAATTACGAACACAAATTAACAAGGAAAATGCTGGATTATTTCTTCGGTGGTGCGTGTCGGTTCTTTGCGGAATTTGAGTCCAAACTGCGAGAATTCTAGCAAAGAACAAACACGTGCTTCACCCGCCGACACATTTTATCGGTGCCTAACTATAAACCGAAGTTCAGAGATTTATTTTCGCAATCCGCTAATTATTCCTTTAAGGTATAAAATTGTCTACACGCACCGTCTTATTTGATGGCTAACGAGCGAGGTCATCGGTATTTCTATCGTAATCCGCGTAAGCACCCAATTCACTTGTGTTCAGGTGCGCAGATTTTGACTGCTGATCATTCATGCGTGTGTTTCATCGCGACAGTAGCCTTGTTATGGTCAAATTTTTCCCTGTGATATTTGTATGACCTGCGAAAGCTTGATCTGCTGGTGTTGGCAAGCAACCGCTAATTAGAGGAGAAGCGGGAGAAAGTCGTTTTTGGTTTGCTGAGATGTTTTAACTCGTCCATGGAGATCCGTAACTATCACCGGAAAAACTACGAAATCGAGGTGGCGTGTGACAATGTTCATTTTCTGCTCGATAAGCTGCGAGTAAAAGGTAGTTGCGACCTGTGGCATATATTGGTCACTGATTGCAATTTTGTTGGTTCCTGGTGCCGAGGCTTAGACACACTCCCGAAAATTCTCTGAAACCATAGTTCGGAGGAGGGAAACTTTAACATAAAGTTCTAGCATTTGATGGTACTTATTCAAGCCCTTAAGATCTCCCCATGCGGTCGCAGTCTTGTTGGAAGTTGTTTAAACGTACTCATGACCCACTAAAAAGCATAGTAACTGTGCTTCCCTGCCCGTGCCGGTTTAGTGATGACTACGTCTACATCGGATAACGCCCCCCGCATATAACGCTGTCTCTTTTCCCAAAACCCCTGTACCCACAATCCCCGCCAGTCATGCCTTTATTCGGACTGTAACCTTATGATCATGCTTGATGGCATGCCACCCACAAGTTTGGAATAAACATCATTATTATTGGCGCGGAATTCATATTTTAATGGCTGCCACTGGCTTCTCATGGTGTGTTCCCGAAGACGGTGGGAAATTTTGTGGAAAAGCCGGTTTCTTCACATGTTTCCTTCTGTATTGGATTTGGAAATAATCTCAAAACTACCTGAACAATAACTACTCCCTTTACGTTTACACCAACTCAAACTGGACCAGCTATTCGTGAGGTGTATAGGGGAAATCTTCTATCGTTGCTGCAGGTGTTCAAGGAATTCGTCACAAGTGATTAGTTGTTTTTTTCATGAGGGTCACCACGCGCCATACCGGGTTCACGGCAAGGTTCTATTTTCAACGGTACACTAATCTCTTGATGGTTCCGTTGAAAAAATTAGCGGGTTTATGGGCAGAACAAGCAGACAGTACACTAGGATGGCCAGTGCTTTGAAGTTCTGGAACAAATTCGACGGATTGAGACGGTCTTCTGGACGCATGTAACGATCTGTCCGGCACTATTAAGGATATGTTGAACTACGGGCAAGCCAACAGACTGGGTATGGCAGTCGCGGTACCCTCATTGCAACGCCGTACTTGGGTTCGTTGACAGCCCCGTACATGGCTTAATTGTGCACAACTAAGGTTGCCCGGAGGTTGGAGGGATATGAGATCAGAGGAAAACGTGCGTGTATGGTGGTGTTGCGTGTTTTGTACGGTGAGGTGACCTCAGAATGGCGCAGTTACAGTCCAAAGAATAGCGTGGAGCTTTGCAGACCTAGGTATCTCTGAGGCTCCGTACCGCATGTATTCAGCGAGTCTCTTAGCATTTTTACTCTGCAATCAATAAATTTTTCGATTCATAGGGGTATTGCCCGGAATATGTGCTACAGCCAGGGCAGGCTCAGGCCGGAAAGGCAGCTATCCGATAAGAGGTGCATCCATTTTAGTTTTCCCTTCCTGCATTGCAGAAGGCAGAGATGAAAGATAAGATAATGAGACAACGCTGAAATGTCTTCTGAACCCCATTTTTAAATATCTGACGAAAATCTCGTCGATCTGGAATGTGCAGACACCGTTGTCATCTTCGAAGAGGAGGAAAAAGCGCAGGTGTTTTTCTGATGAACTGACCAAAGTCATCCCGTCCTTTGGTATGCACTTTGCACCTAGAAAGTGTAAGGTCATAATGATTATGTTCATTCCCATCTGGTGGGTGGCATACCGTCAGGCATGATCATAAGGTTACAGTCGGAATGAAGCATGAATTTTTTTGTAGTTGCATGTAATGGAACAAGTGGGCGATATGGTGCTGTCAAGCGAAAGAAGGGAATGGTTGCGGGTGTGCTGTCAAACTGGGTATGTCAGTATGTCAGTATGTCAGTGCAATGATGGCATGGCACTGCCATACTTCGGCTTCTGGACAGCCCCGTTACTGACGTCATGTTTGAGGTGATTGGGCTGGGACGTGCAATTCTGTGAGCAGCGGGATATTTTTGGTTTGCCGAGGAAACCAGCAGATGTCGAACAAGGCCGATTTAAGATCGCAGGCATTTTTTAGTCTAGATGTGTAAAGCCCGGTGGGTTTGAGGAGACATCAGTTAGGATAATGCGCATTAACAGAGAGAAAAACCTAACGCTTACCACAATTAGGGTGGTGACAACAAGTGATTAGATGAGACAGGATAGAAGTAGATTAGTACTTAGCAGACTAGCTATCGAGCACAGGTTTAGTTTTTTAATATATGCTATTGTAGTACAAGAGATCTAGAGCAAACAAGTAGATGCACGCAGAGAGGTGGTGCGCTTTTTATTTACATTCGAAGTTGTATTAGTTTTGGTTGTAGTTTGACAGGTGAGGTCAATGGACATTTCCACAGGGCCCGGGTCGCGTTTGCTAATTTGACACACCTATGGCATCAAAGAAGTATTTCAGACTACAGTGTGGGCTGTTTTGACTTGAAGTTGGGATTTAGTGCTCTAACTGAATGGATTTGCTACCAAGCATCCACCCACCCATTAGATCTTTGCTACGGCCGCATCCATGGGTGCACTTTTGGGGACGCCTGTAGACCTTGGATCCTAGGGCTCAAGTCTATACCACTTGGGATTATTACTGACAAGTATACACCGCGATTTAGCTTTAACTTCGCTGCGCCCAATATTGTATATGGTTGCCGAATCCTGCGATCAAATCATCGATGCACACATGGCTCCCTCATTATCGCCAACGGGACTAATTGAGCAGCTAGTGAGTTTACCTCTATAACAGTGAGAGACTCCAGCTTCAGCGTGGACACCGATCGGGAATTGTGGACAAAGCGTTCATTAAGCAATTGACGGGTTAGCCAGTACAACTTTGTTTAATTATGTGCTTTAAATGATCTCGCGGAAGATGTGTACGAGTCGTAAGTATTCGAGATGAGTAACAACGCGTACAGTTATGACTATGAAGGGCCACCTTTGGCTGTTGGATTAGACTGCCGTGCATGGGTGAGGCCTTATAATCAGCGTCGCACATAGACTCGGACCCAGCAGTTGCGATAAGTAGCCGAAGTGAGAGAAAAGGGCCTTCATTATCATGGTCACCGACAATGGATGATCTTGGTTGTCACCATTATATTTGCGCTTTGTGACGTATTTCACCTATGGAGCGTAATATTCCTAATACGAATGATATCACTATGTTGGTAATTTACCTGCAGCCATCTCGTGACGCTGCAGTGTCCACAGGCTAGTTATGCATATCTGCGAAAAGGGCTCATCCACAGAGATGGCCCTCGCATTGCCACTGCACAGTTCATGCAGTTGTCTAACAGCGTCCTGCTTAATGCTAGCTGAGCTCCATGGGAAAATGTGTCGTGACGAAGTTCGCTGAACAAAATTATCTCATTTGTTAAATCTGAGGAGTATAAAACAAACTGACGTCAGTGACCGATTTTTCTGAGTGGAAGTTGCATCGGGTATTCTGCAGATTTTAGTTCGTTCTTAAAGAACACCGAAGATCGCCTAAATACGCTGAAGTGCGATTTCGTGTTACATCTCTCGTGAACCGGTAACAAACATTATTATAATAGGTGATGGTCCGTGACCTTGAAATTTCGCTCACATAAACAAAATGCTATGAGCGAAATATTACCGGAAGGTGCAAATGGATTGGACTAACTCCCCGTTAACGTCACAACTTCGAAAACCCTATAGTTTCGGCGAGAAAAATTTGGGTGTGCTTCTAGTGAGCGGCGTCCCTGGTCACAACTAATTTTTTCCATTCTTTCATGTAGTCAGGCACTATTGCTGGGTGCAGGTTTGATGCTTCTGCTTCTGTGTTGCAAGGGATTCCGTGCCATTATCTCTCCATGCGTCCAATTTACAATGCCTGCCTGCCCGCATCTGTACGGTTGTACATCGTTTGGTACTTACTTGCTGTTGCTTCCAGAAAACCCAGCTGCCTCACTGACCATTTTTCTACTCCTGCCGATTGCGCCATCATTGGTTAACCAGATCTTGACAGTTCTGAATACACCGTCTACCGCCCTCGTCCGTTTCTTCCTATTGCTTACTGGATACAAACTGCGTATAGTCCGATAGCCGCAACTTTTCTGTGAGATCCTACGCTGCCCGGATGTTACAACCGGTTTTGTCGCGACATTTGTGGACCGGCCGGCGCCGACGGCCTCAGGTTTCTCGAAAGCAATCCTGATGCATCAAAGCCTGATTTATTTGGCCGTTTTTTGTGTTTGCACTCTGAAGCAAGCGGGCCAAAATGCCACGGTTTTTGTCTGGTTGCTAATGTGATCCTCCTATACACTCGTATTGATTCTTTATATGTACACTTCAGCACATCCGCGCATAGCCTCAGACAAATAAAGTGTTGTTTATTCTCAACAACTCCGACCCACTTCCATGTCATTAGCGGACGCATTTTAAGAGTTTTGCTTTTCTAAGAGTACAATGGATCCACAGCTATGACCATGGTAAACTGACTCCAATCGAAATTAGGCGGATGCAGCCAAATGCTGAAATCACTGGTTTCATTAGATCGACACTCATCTGGAAACTGCTGAATCCTCCAAACCTGACGAACTTAAAACATTTGTCCACTTTTTCGATCCACTGTTACATGACCACATTGCTGAATGTATCGACTATGAATCTGCGATCGAAACGTTACGAAAGTAACACGTCCGCCACAAAAATGTTGTATATGCACACGAACAGCTACAGACCTCAAGGAAGGGAACGGACAGGATATTGATCGTTTCATGCGAAAACTAAAATCACCAGCCAAAGACTGCGAGTCTAGATCTGTATATGCAACTGAATATCAAGATGAACTCGTAGATGTTGATATAGTTAACGGCTTGGCATCCTCTTCCACCCGGAAGAGGACACAGAGTGAACACACTTTGGACCAAGTATAACAACTTGCTAGATCCAAAGATTTCGCTCACAAACAAATACAATCATGTTAGTAACAAACCTATATCCTGATCTACGAATGAGCTAATTTCACGGAATCCAGAGCCACGTGCCGATTTGACCACTGCTTCCGTAAACTCCGTTGGAACACGTTATTTCTATGATTATGATATACTTTCCCGTTCACAGTGTCCTGATTAAGAACCCGTTGGTTATCTTTGCGGTAAGCGCGGTCACTTCCACCGCGTGTGTCGTTCAAAAATACCACCAAGTTCCATACAAACTGTACAATGAAGTCTACGGTAGCGTATTTCCAGCGAACTATCCTCAATAACTTGTAGTGATGTTTTTCCTCACGTTCTGGGTCTGAAACACCAAAGCTACCGTACGCGACAAAAGAACCGCCCAGCATGCACAATGTGGAATTGCGCCCAAAATCAAATCAAAAACACATTTACAGCGCCCCGTATGCAAGGTATGTGTGGCGACAATATTCTGGAACTTCGGATGTCTACTAGCAACCGACAATCGGCGATTACTGGATCCTGGTTGGCTGTTGGATGGGCTTTCATCCAATTAGAGTTCATCCTGGCGCCGAACCAGCTGGCGGCCCGACCTCTTGGATAATCGTGTGCGTGATAGGTAGCTTGGCCGCAGCAGCCCCCACCCGCGATTGGCCAAGTGGTATCGGTGCATAACTACGCCTAACATTTCCTTGGTATTTGGTGACGCGGCTCCGAAGTCAGAGTTTACTTGCAGTTGAGTCACTGGCTTGCGGACCCTGTTTTTTGAACGTAACGAACACTCTGGCTGGGCGTCCAAGTGAGCAGGTGGTTGAGCTTCCTCAATGGTGTCCAGATAAACCATCCGGAAGCATCTCTAGACTCACTCGGTCCGGTGGACGGGATCTGCGCATGTGTTGGTCGGATTTGGTTTGTGTGCCGGATCCATCTAGTTGGGCTCAATTGAATCTTGTAGAGCACTTTGCCGCGTCGGCAAAGGGTGTCTTGGAATCGGCTGTAATTGCCGAATAACTCTCTAGCCTCCGCAGAAGAAGTGCATCTGCACCATGCTGCCGGTTGAACTGATTCTCCACAGCCGTGTTGCGGTGGCTCAATTGTCTTTCCGTGGCTGGATAATGTAATGCGATGATCGAAACTTCCCTCTTAGTGGCGCACCTGCCGGTCACACTCCAACAGGCGAATCGAGAGCTTTTCTAAGCTCGATAGGTTGGTAGGACACTGCAAAATCTATTCTGTCACCCCCTCCCCTAAGGACTTCTGAAGTGCATGCTTCAGAGTGTGAACGAAGCGTTCCGCCTGGCCTTTCGACTGCGGGGGACACGGTGAAGAGCGGACGGAAATTATGCCGAACTCGTGATAAAACTGTGCGAACACCGATGACTTTAACTCACTGGCGTTGTTAGATACAATGACCTTTGGCATTACAAGGCAGAACATATCGTTCGGATTTAAGCAACCTAGTTTCCCGCCGCAACTTCGGTTTGCCTCTTCCACAGGTTCAATTTCACTTACGGTTTACGACTAGCCCTATGCATATGCACTAAATCCTCATCAAAACTATCCTTTACACCTGACCTCCCTACAACAGTGACACCAGTGAGTCTATTCAGTTTCAATTTAAACCATATTTTTGAGACAAATCTTGGCATTTGTCTCCAGATCGAATTCTTCATTCTCCATCACCATTTTGCATTTTGTGACCCTAGCCATTTACTCGACCGCCCAAGGTCACTCATGGCCAGCAACGGTTTTCAGTTTTAGTTCAGGTCAGCACGCTTCATCATTGCACTTGTCGTACCTCATGCCCATTGTCCTCTTTTTCTCGTTCCCACAACTGTGGTGACTTTTCACGTAATAAGCATGCCCGTTCTGTTGGCACCTGCCGCCTTCAGGTTTTGACGACCTGATCATGCCTCAGTCGGCATGTTCCCTACAAGTTGAGAAATAAACCTATTATTTTTATTTTTATTTTTATTACACTGAATAATGCCCACTGCTTGCGACGCTGCTCCTTTTCCAAGCAATCCCCTGTTACCACAACCCCCTCAATCATGCTTTTATTCTGACTGTAACATTATGATCATGCCTGACGGCATGCCACCCACCAGTTGGGAGTAGACATTATTATTATTAAAAATCGTTGGAGTTCCGGGACTGTAGTGGCAGTTGCAGGGTGGTTCACTGGAAGAATTTCCGGCCATTTGCTGTAAACACCGACCACGACCAAGACGTTTTGGTCACCAACTGGACCTGCATGATCCAAGTGAAGACAAGTACAGGGTTCGGTCGGTTGCGGCCACGACCATAGGTAGGTTTTCATGGGTGAGCTGGGGTCTTCACTACACCTCAGATAAGGGTTGGAGACCTGCCCAATCTAAGAGTCCATCAAAGGACAGTAGACGGAACTCCGGGCAAAGGCCTCCATCCTGTTTGATCCAGAGTACCCCCTATGAAACTGACTCAGTACGGTTGATTGTAAATACCCTGGAATTACAACGCGTTCTGAAAGTAGAAGGCAGTACACCGGTTAAAGTGAGTCTCAGTTCGTCTTTTGGGAAGGCACGTGGCCATTGAGCGCTGTGGTGTACTATGACTTCTTGCAGCAGAGGGTCTTGGGCGGTAGCCTGGCAGACCATGTCAGCAGTCACTAGGAAAATTCAAACCGCTTCCGATACTACGCACTTCACCTCCAGTTCCAGTATCCTCTTCTTCTGGCCTGCCTAAATCAGTGGGAGGCGACAGTGCAAAGGCTTGTCCGAGACTGGTGAGAGGACTGGTACTCGATCTTTAAGTCGTATTCCTGAAGCACAGCGGCCCAACACTAGGGGCGGTTGACGGTATACACCGGAAGCCCCTTCTTCGAGCCAAGCACAGTAAGCAAAGGCTTGTGGCCGGGCAGCGAGGTAAGCTGACGGTCGCAGGGACTTTTATCAAACCTTGACGGCAAAAACGATCGCCAAAGCTTCCCTTTATATCTGAATATGGTTGGGCTCGGCTGGTACCACGGATGTGGCATCATGAATGACATCGGGAAATAGATGCGAAGTAAGTACGCCAAATCTATAGTTCGGGTATCCGACGCCACGAGGATTTCCACTGCTGATCGTATTGGGTGAGAAGAAAATCGAAAATGAGCATGGATTTTACAGAATCACAGGTGCGTTAGCACTATTCTGACCATTTCCATTTGTGGTTTTCGGTGACTAGCCGGTTCAGTGGACCGCGGAGGCGATACACGGCAGGCAGGAACGAGCTTCATTGGTTGACGAAACCGAAGAAGTACCAAAGGGATTTCAGGTCTTTGGGTATCGGCAGAATTTTGATGACGTTGATGTTCTCCTGGTTTGGTTGGCTTCGTGCTCGTCAGCAATGAAGCTGAGGTACTTTATCGACCACATGAAGAAGGTGCATTATTCTCGGAGCACTCCGAAGCAATACACTTGAATACGAGCAAGCACGTAATTGAGCCGCTGCCACGATTCATCAGGTTTTGAACCCTCGACAATGAGATCGTCCAAATAAGTGGGAACGCCGGGCTCATCCCTCCGCATTGCAACAATGATCTGTTGAAATATGACTGGCGTTGTCTTTATACTTGACGACAATGGGCGTATACTGAAACAGACCACGGTGCGTGTTGATGAGCAAAGCTTCTCGGGATTCTTCATCAACTTCACTCTAGATGTTACCATCGACCAGGTCAACCTTCGCGAAGAATCTCCCCCTTCAGTTTCGCGAAAAAGGCAGAAGGTACTAATTGGTATCCAGTGGAGCATTGAGACAGGTGAAGAAGTCTGCAAGCAGCCGGGTGGTCCCTTAGCCTTGTTCATCAACGCAATCGGCGCGGTCCGTGCAGAGTAGTTGGTCGGTTGGAGATCACTAACCTTCTGTAGTCGGTCCAGTTCCTGGAAAAGGCTCCATATGGTATATGGCGCTTCGGCTTGATAACCGGTTTGGTATTGATGAGGAGGCACAAACTGGCTCTTACGTTTGTGCGCCATCAAAGGACACCGCAGAATATAAATCCTTGACTTTCCCAAGCTTTGAACTTCGACAATATCAGGTATGGACGACCTGGCTGGCTGTTACCCACTTCACCTGGCCTATGATCTACATCCCCAGGATCCTCAAACGGACCAAAAACCTGCGATCTAATATCGGCTTTGTCCTACCTTTGTTTCCTTGACCAGCCTGAAAAGAATCCCGCCGCTCAAAGAATCTCACATCCCAGCCCAATGACCTTAAATATGACGTCCTTGACGGGGCTGTCCAAAAACCGAATTATGTCGGGCCAATGATGGCACGTCACTGTCATACTCAGTTTGATAGCACGCCCGCAACTATTTCCTTCCTGCTCTCGACCGTACCCTCTCGCCTACTCGTTCCATTAACTGCAAATACGAACGAGCTCTCCAGCTGGCCCCAGCTGCCTCCATGATATGTTTATTCCAATCTGCGGAAGATTTCGTTTGAATTTAACCATTTCTATATGTCCGTGCTTCCCGCAAAATTAAATAATTTTCTATACAGTTGGCGTTCCGGCTCGTGTGGTGCCACCAGCTCACTCTTCCAAGGAACTGTTATGCCCGACTCCACAACAGCGACACCAGTGAGTCTCTACAGCATTACTGTATACCATGTTTCTGAGATTCCTGTTACCACTTATCCGCTTTGCTTATCCCTCCACTTCCTCATCCCCACTTACGCTTTTTGTGACCCTGGCCATGAGCCCAACAGTACAGGGCCACGAGGCCTCAGCGGTGGTTTTAGGTTTTAGTTCAACTTGACCGGCTGGATGACGCCAACTCTGCTGCTTCCCCAGATCTGATGTTCTGGATACTCATTTTCTACCGTTTGCACTTTTCGAGCCATGTGTCAGACAGGAAGCCTCATGTTTTGCCCCCCCTCGCTTTGTTTTTTGCCGGCCACCTTCAAATCCTAACGATCCAATCTTGCTCGATATTCTCTCCAATAAAACGCATAGTAACTTTGCTTCCCTGCCCGTGCCGGTTTAGTGGTGACCACGCCTACATCGGATAATGCCCGCCGCCTATGACGCTATCCCTTTTACCGAAACCCCCTGTACACACAATCCCTGCCGGTCATGCTTGCATTCTGACTGTAACCTTATGATCATGCCTGACGGCATGCCACCCACAAGTTGGGAAAAACATTATTATTGTCATTATCAAGTCTTCAAGTGAAGGCTTAGGATGAAGAATTTGTTCGAGGGCACCTCCGGGTTCTGCGTGCGTGGGGTGAAATAATAGGTTTTCCCAGCAGATTCGGCTTATCGATCCAATCCAGCCCCATGGGGCCAAGTTTGGAGCATGGCGCGCGGTTAGCACGTGGCATGTGCTGCCGAGCCAATGAGGCTTGTGGGGCGGTTGGTCATGCCAGTCGATTTCAGTTTACCGCCAGAAGCATCACGGGCCCAATGTTCAGCCGGTGTTACATGCGGTTTACCATTTCGAGACCGCGAGGCAGCTCGGGGAGAATAAAGTTTGTATACCGTTCGTGCTACGGTGGACCGAGTTTTCGAAGCAATAATATTTATTTCCATCCGTCACCGAACTTGTAAAAATCAGTTTTGAAAATATCTCCATGCCAGTGGAACCATGAGTCAAAAGTGTGACCAGAAAGAGGGTCGAATGCGAACTCCGTGACTGAGGCTGCTGCTGCATCAGCATAAGAAACGGAAGACTCGCCCGGTGCTGGCTGCTGGTGTATATATATGCAATCTCTGAGGCGGTGATTCAATGGGTCTGAGTTGTGCTTCTTCTAACTGCTTTCATTGCTACTGTAATAACTCTGAGGAATGATTAAATTCGATAGACACCACGGTTCCCATACAGCAATTGGAATAACGGTATTTTCTCGGCTCCGTCTTCGGTCAGAAACTTCCAGTATAGCGTTCCCGTCAAAACGATCACCAAAGGTGCACAAAGTGTAGTAACACCCAAAGCCAGGTCAAAAACACGTGTACAGCGCCTCGTGTATAAAGTGCGTGCGGCGACAACATTCTGGAAAGTCCGACGCCCACTGGGTGCGCCATAGGCAACCAGCATTCAGCGATTACTGAATCATGGTTGGATGTTGGCGAAGACTTCCGACCAATCAGAGCTCAGTTTGTTGCTGAACCAGCAAGCGGCCCTATATTTTGGCCAACCGCGTGCGGAATGTGTATCTCGGCCATAGCAGCGCCTAACTGCGAGCTGTAAAGTGATATCCGTGCGCAGTTTCGCTTAAAAATCATTAGGTCCAAAAAGCTGAAAAGCACATATGCCTACATGGAGAGTGTTACTGTGTGCAGCAATACACAAGGGGAGCACGTCCTCGACCTCCAAGCGTTTTTAAAATCCTCGAGGAAGTATGGAATCACACAAAAATATAACAAGGCTGCCATTACTACAAAAGTTTTATATGTGTTATAAGCTTTCAAAGGGTGTCACAAGGCCCGATCCTGAACACGTAGAACCATCCATCAGTTGCCTCCGCGTCCTACCACGGAAATGCAACGCACAATTAGTCTGTTCGCATATTACTCCCATTAGATATCTTCGTTTCTGACAGAATTAACAAAATGATAAAGAACAAAACATTCCTTTTACCTGCTAATGTCGAATTGGACTTCAATGACTTATAGGTTGGTCCTTTATAAAGAACGAACCAGAAAATGCTATGATAATTACAATTGACTGTAAGGAGCCTTTGGTTGTTGAAACGGATGCCTTACATTTTAATACTGCCACATCAATCAGCCAAAACCATCGACCGGTGGCCTTTTCTTTCAGAACACTCAGTTCGAACGAGAATAAACATCCTGCCATCGCGAAGGAGGCGTACGCCCTCGTCGAATCCATCAGGGAATGGCGGCACTATCTACTCGGAAGGCCCTCCAAATAGATCACCGACCAGCCTTCAGTCACATTCATGTGCGGCGGTGGTGAAATACAGCGCTAGAGGATTGAGCTATCCGAGTACAAGTATGATGTCACCTGTCGACGTGGCAAGGACGGTCATGTCGCCGACACTTTGTCGCGCAACTTATGTGCCTCCGTGGGGAGCAACGATCAACTCGGAGAACTACATAACTCACTGCCATCCAGGAATCCTCCGTATGTTTCATTTTGTACGTTTCAAGAATCTCTCCTACTCCATGGACGATGTCTAGCGTGTTATTTCCGCCTGTAACGTGTGTGCCCAACTGAAGCCAGGACACTGGAAACACTCTGGTAACCTCTTTAGAGCAACACAATATTTTGAACGCTTGAGTGTAGATCTTAACTGTCCCTTACCATCTAATACACGCAGCCGTTACCTGCTCACGATGATTGACGAGTTTTCCAGATTCCTATTTGAAATCGCATATGCGGATGTAACTTCAGCAACACAAGTCTGCTTATTTCGAATGCCAGCCTGTATCTATCCCGACAGGCTCATCCGTATTGTCAGCAGAGAAAAAGAAACTTTCTCCTGGAAAAAAGATGTTGCTGTAAGTCGTAAATCTGATTATAATCCACAGTGTAACGGTCAGGTTGAGCGTCCCAACGGAACCCTCTGGAAAACAATAAGCTTGGCATTGAAAACTCACAATCTACCGCCATTTCATCGGGAATAAGTACTTTCTGATGCTCTACACAGCCTCCAGTCACTGTTATGTAAGGCCACTAACTGTCCTCCACACCAACGTTTGTTTCAATACGTACGTCGCCCAACCTTTGGAATCTGGTTACCTTCTTGGTTGACCACCCCTGGCCCAGTCCTGCTGCAGCGAGGTGATAGGTCATCCAAGTATCAACCGCTAGTAGAGGAAGTTGACCTCCTGAACTGCAACCCACACTATGCCCACATTGCCCATCGAGACGGAAGAGTCAAGACCGTTTCCCTTCGCCTTTTAGCCCTAGCAATTCAGAATACAACTGACGACGTTCTAAATCTGTGGGAATCCAATAGGGATACCGAACACCCAGATTTGACTGAGACAGTCGGACGTCAGCTCGATAGCCCTCAAACATCCTAACCCTTTTCTGCACCGTCCTTCAAAGGCCAACCCGGTTATCCTGAAGTCCTAGAACAACAGCGACGCGTCCATTCTTACAGTTTGACAAACAGAGAAGCCTGGTTCAATACATCATCCCCTGTTCATACGTGCCAATTCAAGCGATGCCCGGGGTTAATGTCGTGATTGCTGTCTGCTTGTTATTGTAATCGCCCTATATACTCGTACTGAATCTTTGTATGTACACTTCAGGTCATCCACGCTTGTTCTTAGACAGTTAATGTTTATTCGCGATAACTTGTACTCTCTTCTAGCTCATTCTCGGACGCATTCTAAATGTCACAAACGGGCCACTCTTGCTCTCTTGACATTGCTATGTATTTCTCATCAGAAACAAAAACTTAAGAAGCGAACACGGTCATTGAGCTAACTAACCCATCGTTCTCTACTCGCTTCAAGCTGCTAACCAGCGATCAAAAGGTCGCTCTGGTAGGTTTTTCTAGGGTGGTCATCGTTTTATGTCGCAGGGCCTGAAGATCTTTACTTGGCGACTTTCCTCTGGAAACGTCCGTGTTGGAGTCTCATAAGTGGGAAGTTGATCGTGTCCGCTTACACCTCAACCAGCTGTGATTTCGACACCATCAAAGCCAACTTTTATAACTCCTTGAATGCCCTGTTACAGCGAACTAAAGGCATAGATATCGCTGTGCTTACTGGACATCTGAATGCTCATATGAACAAACTTAGTGCGTCTGAGACCCAGTTGGTTGTTCGACTTGGATTGGACTCCGTACGGATAAGGGTGAATGAATGCTCAAGTTATGTGCTGACCGCGGAATTTTCATACAGTACTAACTGAAGTCTTCTGACTACAGAGTGTCCTCCAGGAGCATGCTAACAATGAACCCAAGTTGTATACATAATCGGTTACCGATGGCGCGAACCAATAACCGACTGCGGCTCGTTTTGGAACACTTGTGGATTCTGACCGTGCGCTCGTCCAAAGTTGGCTCTACGCTTTTCACGGCCGTGTAAGGGGCGGACAACTCGCTTACAAACGGGGGGTCTCGCAGACCTCCAAGTTACACTAATCATCCCATGGGCTCCTCCAGTTGCCCCACCGTCGGATGTCAATTCGCACCGAAGCGAGATCTTCACTCAATACCGGGGGTTCTGTCTACGACACGACAAAGCCTGCCACTTAGGCACTGAATGTCAGAAAAACTGACGCTACATAAAACCTGGAAAAATGCTCCCGACGCTCCCGAACATGATTCAACCTGACGAATTTTCAGAGGTCAAGTGAAGCTCAGCGTGCGCCCCGACGGTGAAGCTGGTGGACACAGAGGGCCAAGGAAATGGAAGAGGTGCAGAAAACCGGGAATGCCCGAATAATATTTCGGTTGATTCTTGTGACAGGTCCCTACACATTGCCGATGAGAGAAACTATTAAAGATCCAACTGGCCCAAGCATCTTCAGTAAAAATGGATTCCTGGAACGCTGGCCGAGTACGTTGGAGAACAATCAATTTGGCTACTTGCTGCTACTGAGTCGGATTGTTGAACTGCATTAGAACCCTGGACAGTGAACCTGGAACCCCTAAGGCCTCAGTGGTTTATGATTGTACACCTTCTCTCTAGCGCCTCCGAGCTTCTGGTCCGGATGCCTTTCAGTATTCAAGGATGTGGGTGAAGTTCTCCATCAGCGCTTGTTTGATCTACTTTTCCGCACTTGGGAGAAGGAGACTCTCCCAGACAACTGGGGAGAATCGGTGATAGTACCCATTTTCAACAAGGGGCCCGTAGTTAGTGTGGCAATCACAGGGGGAACAGTTTGACCCCGTGGCTTCACTTGTTCTTCATCGCCTTATGGTCCCCCATGATCTACTGACTCGAGAACAGCAAGCATGGTTATGACTTGGCAGGGGTTGCGCTGACCAAATCTTCACACTTTCAGGTATTAGAACAACGCCATACGTATAAACGACCCACAATTTTAGTATTCCTGGATTTCCAGGGCGCATTTGATTCATTTACCATTTTCTTGTTACACTTATCTAGCGAGGAATGCCCCAGAATTCTTAGCCTGTGAGAGTATACGGCAGTGAGGCATCAGTCTAAGCACTGATGTTGCTCCACCTGTTGATGATGAGTCTACGGGGAGCTCTCCGAAATTTTCCGTGCACAATGGTGTCCGACAAGAATGCCTGCTCTCTCCGTTCGTGCACAATTTTGTGATGGGCGAGATAATGAGACGAACGCCGGAAGGTCTTCGAACACCCGGTTTTCAAACAGCTGCTGACGCAAACTCCGTCGATCTGGAATATGCAGGCGCAACCGTTTTCGTCTTCGAAGACGGGAAGGCTTAGGTGTTTTCGGATGAACTGACCAGAGTTATTCTGTCATGTCGTATGCGCTTTTCACCCACATGCAGTCACTGGACACGTCACAGTACAAGGAGTGGTATTCGAGGTGGTGAAGCGTTTCACCTAAATTGGGAATTGTGTCGGTTTCTATTATAGTGTGACAAGTGAAGGTAATGCGCGTTTGCTAATTAGAGATATCCGTGGTGGCAAAGCGGGGTATCCCTGTATCTCAAGGGACATGTATACCAGGTTACAGCGCGGTCTGTCTGCAACTGAGAAGTCTTCAGGTATTTGACACTCGTTGTCTCAAGGCTACAGCACATGTAGCCTGGCGCCAGCGAATCCTTGGCGAAAGAATTAGGGAACGGGAATTCGGCTGTGTAACAGGAACTTCAATCGAGGGCTGGCCAACCCTGAACTTGTGTTGGTTTGTTCATGTATTGCGCTTTTCGAATCACCATTTTCCGAAGAGAGTGCTGTTTTTCGTGCCCAGTTCAGAGTGGCGCAAGGAGAGTCACCAACCTTTAGATTCGCAGTGTATAAAAGAGACTACGAAAAGTCTGGGTACCGTTGGTGGGACCCGCCTTCCAGGATGAGATCCGCGCGATCCCCCTTGTGCACGGTTGAAGACGCTGCAAGATCTGGCTCCTTATCGATTTTAATGGTATTTTCGTCGTCAGAATGTCGGAATGAGTGTCTGAAGGTGTAGACACCTCGGAATGATTGGTGGGATAGCACTAAGTCCCTTCTTCGACTTTTATTACTTTCTTCCAAACAACGCTTTCAAATAAATTATGGTTGTACGGCAGCGAGGCATCAGTGTTGAACATATGTTATGCTGTGGGTGATGATGATGATGGGGTGCATGAATTTGTTTCCGATCTGGCTGGACTGGTTGAAATAGTGCACGGCTGTTGACCTGATCGTCTGGCGTTTCTGGCTTGATGATCATTGGGACGCATCTCGGGCTCACCAGCATTGCCTATCTGTTTCTTCCACTCGAAAGCGTTTCTTCATCACCAGTTCATCAAAGGCGGCAACATCAGTGATGACACGGATATTTTTCTGTCATGCAACCACAAATTTGTTTAATTATACTTAAAGCCCTAAAGTGAAAAGATCTCATCGTCAGCTGTGGAAACCGCGCACTTGCTCTTCAGTGGTTCTTGCTGCTACAGCTTCTTTCACCGGTAATTTGGATAGTTGGGGTAGATAGTTGCACATTAAAGGCGGTGGCTAATATAATTGATGCCGTCAGTGGACTCTTCACTGGGGAGATTGGGAGAGGAGCTATGCATTGAAGAAAATAGCTCGTGTGAGTGAGCGCCATTGAGGGATACTGTGTCGCTGAATCAGCTTCGTCCCTTAGACTAAATGTGATTTTGGCTACCGTTTCATTTGCTCAAGGTTTCCTCCTAATGCTATTGTCTTTCGCGTCCATTTTACATCTGCTCGTAGTACAAGTTTATCTTGGTTTGTTTGTTCGTATCCACTTTGTCTAATGCAACTCGTCCGCGGTGGTCGTCTTTCGGTCCAAATAACCGCGCCGTCTGTGGTCTTCATTTCGATTACCGACGTTAGATATCATGGCTAAGAGCTCCGCCACGTTGCGGGATACTGGGCTAATTAGAGGCAA
This sequence comes from Opisthorchis felineus, assembly GCA_004794785.1. NCBI lineage: Eukaryota > Metazoa > Platyhelminthes > Trematoda > Opisthorchiida > Opisthorchiidae > Opisthorchis > Opisthorchis felineus. The sequence goes on from SJOL01006486.1 coordinate 183,321, forward strand.
TGCGTCTGACTCCTAATTACTGCATCTATGGCTCGTGGAAGAATGAGACTGTGTCAGTCCATCAGAGTTTCGTGGGGATGCTTCGCGAACGCTACCTGCCCGTCATTTTCCACTTATACTCACCGATTAATTTTAATGTGCTTTCAGACGCAAACTTCTTTAACTGCTGGCAGTTTTCGTTCTCTAAGTGGGAAGTTTCTTACCTTCCGTGAGTTTGAGGCCTACGACTATCTTTTATTGGCTGACTGGAGCTGCTCCGTTTTCTGGCGAGGTAGTTTTAATCCCACAATCCATCAAATACTGCAGGCTCCACCGATCATACTTTTGTCTGTGGCAGACATGTGGTGCCCATTAGGCAGGCAGTTTCTGGTATCTGTTCATCTGAACAGACTGTTTATGCAGTTGTGCCCAGTGGACAGCTTTTCATAATAGACAAGAAAACGGGCCGTTTGAAAATGACTAATTTGGGAAAAATTGTCTCTCTTGGTTGTTCTGGTTCCGCCGTCTACTGTATCACCGGTACGGTTTTGTTTGCCCGTGAAGGCATACCGAAATTCAGATGAACAACATTTGTTCAGATTAACGAAAGCGGAGTGTGAGGAGTTCTCGCTCAGTCCGTTTTGTTCCGTTCCCTCGATGAAAATCAAATCGGTTGCATGTGGTTCAGGCTTTCTACTCTGCCTCAGCATCATTGGACAGTTGTACAGTTCTGGCTTAGGAAGGTAAGCATCCTTGAGTTTATTAATGAGATTCGTTTCAGTCGTGGTCAGCTGGGACTAGGTGATTTGGACGATCGTCCACAGCTGACACACGTGGAAGCGCTCCAGATGCTCTTTGTGATTCAAGTTGCAGCCGGCGCCTGGCATTCGGCTTGTGTTACAGGTTTGTTGTACATTACCTTTCAGGATAGGAAAACTAGACTCCGGTGACCTGTACACGTGGGGCTGGAACGAGCATGGTCAGTTAGGACACAAATCGTTTGCTATTCGTAAAAAGAACGCTCAATCAGGGGACCTGGAGGATTGCGTTTCGGTTATTGCACTTCCCAAACCGGTGGACATTCCAGAAGATAAGTTAGTGACCAAGGTGCGTCTCCATTCGTCGTACAGCTGAGTTCATCGAGACGATCCTTCGGAACCAAAATCCTTGTTCTAATTCTCAACGCCTCCTCTACTGGGGTCTTATAGTGGACCCACGAACCATTATTTTCCTCCATGGAGTCACGTTTTCCCAACCACGGCAAAACGCATAGACGTCCATTGAGGGGAGGGATCAAAAACGGTTGCTTCATAGGGGCGGACGTTTTACGAAGCCCCGTATCCCAGCTTCCCCTAGCATTTACACCCTGTTCTTTTATGTTTCATATCACTTCAAACAGTGACTGCATATTGGGGATTGAAGAAGTATGTCAACTTTAATCGTATAAAACCCATGGCTTTCAGGTGTAGCCAGCTGGTAGTAGGTGCCAGGGAAAGAAGGTCCTTCCCTAGCTGTCACTATTTTGAAACAGTTCGGAAAGTCTAGTGGGCTGTCAACTTTGGTACAGTGACATCAATCCCAATCACCTAACTGTCGCCAGTTTCATGACAGCTGTTGGCTTTTAAAGGACATGCAACTAACTTAATAGACGGATACTACCAAATTGTCGACAGACTGAACCTTCAGGACATCAGATCATTTGGTTCTCTTGATTGATCAGCGATGAGCGGCGCCTCTGTGTTACCGGTTCCATTTGTGTGCTATGTTCACTCACTGACTTCCCACCAATTGTCATCAATTCATACCACAATTTCAAGGATAATGCGTCAAGGAACATGCCAGATCCACTCAGTTGAACTTTCAGTTTGTACTGATAGCACTGATATGTGATGCGTGTTGAGGCTTGTAAGATAGTGCACAAATTGCATCCCAAATCCATACTAGAATCCTGCGGTCGTTACTTTGATGCCTCGTTGTAAGTGTCATGATTTTTCTCAATTGTTAATTAGTGCTTTTGATACCTTAAAGTTCGGTGGAGTTGCTTTGTTTCTGTTGCTATTCCGGTTCATTTGTACTCATTATACCCTAATGCTTTTTACCACTGACTTGATGTACCTGTTGCGCATGAACGGTTGAAGAAGTGCGGTGAAAATAGGAGATGGTACCCACATTCTTCGGTTTTCGCCACGGTTTCAACATATGAAACGCCTGTTTTGTGGGATCGAAAACGGAAATAATGGACACGTGTAGTCAGTTCCTCCTCAGTTCGCTTGCACCGATACTCACTGCTTCAAATTTTTAGGACATGTGGGGTATGACCTTCAGCGCTCACCAACCAATTTCAAAACTACTTTCAAATTTCAAATTAATTGATAGTATTTTCCTATAAGATATGACAAACCTCATCATTATCGCTAGCTTGTGACGCGAATGTGAGCACAGTTCTCAGCAGACGGCATGTCAACCACCGTGGCTGCTTTAACCAGTGAGTCAGCCCGTAGTGGACAGTGACAGATAGTCGGTATCATCATACCGATATGGGTTGGACAAGGTGCGTGGTGTGCAGAACCCACGCATCTGTACAAAACGCAGGCATATCTCATTCTATGTCAGTCCAAGGAACGGCTGTTTAGCGTGTTGTACGTGTAGATGAGTCGTCCCCAACAGTGTGGTCTGCAGAATCGCCTACAAAAGACAAGCGCTGTCAATATGCGAATTAAGAAAGTAGTGACTGTTGAGAAGTGGTAGGCCTTGACGGAGGTAAGCCTGAAAGTACATCTGGTCAAAAGCATCTTTAAGTGGCGCCCTTGCTTGAAAGAAGTGAGATTCATCCCCAGTAGGACTTGTGGCGTTTATTTCTGGGTGGTATCACCGTAAAAACCATTGTTCAAAAGAGCGAACACACCGGGCCGCATAAAAAGCACGAAGCCACTGTGTTGCCTGATTGTTCGATATGTTAGTTGTTTAGAAAACACTATTCAGCGTAATTATTATGGAGCAAACACCTTAGCCCTGATTTTTTGAGGTGCGATAATGCGCCATATGTACAGAAGCAAATGTATGACAAACAAACCACTTCCAGGCAAGTGGTTGATCATCCCACCACTAACTGTCGAAAAAAACCTGTACCCCAGGTTTTCCCCGTGTGTCGACGAGCAGCATATGCTTTCGAAACCTGTATCTCTACGAAACTGGACAGATCAGCCATTGGGTTTTAAATGCTTGCGGAACGCAAAAGCAGTTGTGTACTGCATCCTTTCGCATCTTAGCTGGATTTAGAAAATATGGCAAAACGGTTTGGCTCCTGAAATTGACGTCGTCCACCGACTTCTGTGAACGTGAATGAATATATCGTGAGGTTCACATTCACACTAACGTAAGTGGCTCCACTTGCAGACAAGATGCCAGTCTGTTCGATATTCTGTGTCCACTCATCCAGGGTCACCCAGACAGGCACACTGGTTTGGTTTCTGTGACATTATCGAGCCTAATTACCCCTGTCGTACCACTTACAATTTTAATGTGCTACCGTTTTCACCTGTCTCATTTCCTTCAGGAAATGAAGTAACAACACCACGTTACTGCGCCACGAACGGACTAGTTCGTTAGTGTACTGGTTGACAGAGGATTTTGATGCAAACATTTTAGGTGATCTTGGCCGTATCAACAGCTTTAGGTGCGGAACTTTGTTCTGGCCATTGCACAAGACAATGAGTGAATGGCTGCTTAAACAAAAACAATACCGGGACGACCGAAGTAGGCTCGTGTGCCGCCGCAGCATAGTGAATGTGAAATTGGCTGGAATGTTTCCATTTCAAACCACCGGATTTTACTTTACATCTAAAGAAACGTACTTGTTTTCTTGCCATGACATCACTAGCGAATAAGTCCTGAATCCTTTCTAGAGTGAGAGTTATGCGTACCCAGTGCACTTTGGTCTCGTTTGATGCATAAAAGTGGTTCGCTGGCTACTGTGTAATCGAACGATCCAGATACATACTGTTGAGTAGTCTTTATGTGTCCGTATTAAACCCAACACCATGAGCCTGCAACGCTTCTTTGAGACAGGGCATTCTGCTTAGGATCTTCGACGAAACAGTGCCCGGAATGCAGTTCTATGGGTTGAAGATGCACACCCGCTTTGATACATCGAAAACGCAGGAGGACCACTTTTTTTCGTTCTTAGGCTGATTTTGAAGCCATCACGGTAAACTGCTGAATAACCTTTCGGTCTGATTATTGTATCGAATTGGCGAACTATTGGTGATGTTGAAAGCACACCAGTGATTGTTAGTCGTCGTTCCAAATTAATCTACCCAATGCACAATTAGGCTCCAGATACTCTTTCATTATACATTAACAGTTGTCATATTTAAACAGCCAGGCGGGATTATGCAAGCTTTGACTCAAACAAGAGTTTCACCCAGTCTAATGGCGTCTCTTTGCCCCTTGATCGTTCGTTATGAGTTCATACGTAGTTACTACAACATGGGGTGGATAATATATTCCCGTTAGTTGAGGCAGCCAAAACTGCGTGTTTTCCGTTGTTGACTCCAAAGGGCTATCAATTTTCGTCGTTGAAATGCGGTTGAACGGTATTCCTTGCATTCGTGATCCGCGTTTAAATTGTCTTGGAGCGGAAATACCGATTTTTCATCATTGGTACGCTAATTCGAATTCAGTCGCTGCGAAGGGAACAGAGGTTTTGTAAAAATAGATCAGCACCGATTCTCGCAATAGACCTTGTTCTGTTGACAAAACCAATCTACTTGTGAATCCTATTGGTGTTAACAGGATACCCATCTGAATATCTTGTGTACGATACTCCTCAACTAAATCGATCGAACAACTTTCAGCAACCTCATGAATAGTGTGTTGTGTCTAGACAGATTATCCTACCTTTTAAGCCTCTTTGGATCCACAACTAGGTCTTACCATATTGCGACGGTTTTCATGCCTCCGTGACCCATTAAGCGATACATGGAGGGGGTCCCTGCGACACCCGCAGAGTTCCATACCAAGTATGTCAGTGGTTAGAGGTCTGACCAACACAGCTTGCTGGTCTTCCAGGTAGGTGAGTAGAGTGTGTGTGTAGCGACTTGTTGTTAAAAAAAAGACGATCCACCAACATTTCCCGTCAAACGCCGTCGCCTTGCAGTCAGTTTATGAGCCGAAGTCTTTGATCTTGGGCCCTAATCGTCCCCCTGTCTATGTTCGAGTGCCATGGAAGTATCCCAGCCAGCATACAACCATGATTCCCACAATTGAAAATTCTGTCATGCCATATCGGTCGTCGCGTGATGTCATCAGCCGAGTCGCCTTGCCTGCTGCATACAGTATGATAGGGGAGCGAAGACGTCGCTTCTTTTTCCTCCACATGCTTTTCCTTCTCCCTCTCCTCACCCTACTAATGACACTTCCCCTGTTGTCACAGAGAAATCAGGTTGACTTCAGTCGTAACGAGACTCTTGGTGTCACCTGGCGTTTGTCGCCTTGTGGTTCGTGAAGCATTGACTCGTGGGCAACAGGTAGGATTCCGGCCTGTTGGGGGGTTGCGTAAACCAAATCTTCACACTCCGTCGGATACTAAAACCATGCCATGTGTCTAAGCGACCTATAATTATGGTATTTTCCAAGGTGCATTTGACTGGGTTGACCGGCCTGTCCTCCTAACCGCACTTGCACAGCAGATGGTGGCAAGGTGGTATATCCCTGAATCTCAAGCAAAATGTGTATCAGGTTACAGTATGGACTGTTTTGTTGTATGCTTGTGAGACGTGGCTTCTGCGAACGGTGAAACTGAGAAGTCTTCAGGTCTTCGACACTCGCTGTCTCAAGGCCACACCTCGTGTAGCCTGGCGCCAGCGAATCCGCGACGGGAATTAGAAAACGGGAGTTCGGTTGTGCAACAGGGATTTCAACCCAAAACTGTCCAGCAGCAGAATATGCGTTGGTTCGGTTATGTATTGCGAATACCGAATCATCATTTGCTGAAGAGAGTGCTGTTTTCCGCGCCCAGTTGAAAGTGGCGCAAAGAGAGAGGTCACCAATTCGCAGAGGGTATGAAAGAGACTACGAAAAGTCTGGGTACTGCCGGTGGGACTCGCCTTCCAGAATAGGATCCGCGCGATCCCCCTTGTGCATGGTTGGAGACGCTGCAAGATCTGGCTCCTGATAGATTTTAATGGTGCTTTTGTTGTCAGGATGCGTGTCCGAAGGTGTGAACACCTCGGAATGATGGGTGGGATAGCAATAAGTTCCTTCTCCTTCGACTTTTATTATTTTCTTCCAAACAAGACTTTCAAATAAATTATGGTTGTACGGCGACGAGGCTTCACTCCCGAATGCTAACGTTTTCCTGCTAAAGATGTTGATGGTTCGGGAAATGCTTTGCTCTGAGTTGAGAAAAACTACTTCGATGAGAACAATATGGTAGCTTTTCGGATAATCTTAGTGTTGACAACCTGTCAGTGTGTAGTTAGATGTGCAGCTCCTAGGCTTACAATTACCACTGCCTGTTTCCTCCAGGTCACTTGCGGTGCCAGACATACAGCGTGTATCACGGATGATGGAGAAGTCTTTGTATTCGGATGGAATGGATTTGGCCAGTTAGGCCTACCAGGGACGCTGGAGGCCACCGACATACCTTCGCAGGTCCACTTCACGCAACCGACCAATGACTTAACTGTGCGTGACATTTCTTGTGGTCAGTGGTCAACTTCTGTCATTGTTGAAAAGAAGACGTCTAGGCTTAGTGCCTGTGTTCGCGTTGTTGCAGATTCCATGAAATAAAGAAATTTATATTCTCTCTGACTTTTCCGGCGTGAAGGAAACTTACTTGTGTTGCTTCCATTTCCTGCTCTTGAGCAAGTAACGTACCCATAGATTGATGCTTGACGCAAGGAGTATTTCTCTCACGTAATTTTCTTACCGAACAGTTTTCAACGCGTAGAATCGATAGCATTTATCTAATCGGGTCAGGAGAATCTGCTGAACCATCAAGAATACAAGACCAGCAATTAAGTGATAATGAAACAGTTGCTCAGTTCACCAGAGAAACTGTTTCTCTTGTGTAAAGACCCTCAGACAAAGACCACCTTGCGTTCACCAAGGATGAGCTTTACTGATAGTATTTATTATTCCGGATTCACTTTGTAGTTTAAGATGGAACGCCACTCGTGATACCTGTGCGGTTTCCGCCTTAAATATACGACACGGCCCCCTCCGCCTGTAATTCAATCGCACCATTACCCGCAGCCACCATAAATTGGGCCGCTACAAGTGTGCTATACGTAAATAACTTGCGAGCTCACCCCAGAAACGCTATTTACATTTCCGTCCGCGCCCCGACCACATCAAGTTTCATTCTTAACTCGTTCCTGCAGTTGGATGTCCATAACCTGCCTATCCTCAATTGTGATTGGTGATTGTGCGGACCAGGTATTGTCATATTCGTGATATTTCGAGGTCCCGATATGACATTTAAACCGGTGAGTGATGAACAGTCGTCATAGCTGGTGGCTGACATTCCGACACCAGATGAGATTTACCTTCACTTTACTCCAACAGTTTATGCCGGATTACGGAACAGGAGACGGGCACTCTCCGAATCTTCTTTTGGAGATTAAACAGAAAAGTCGTTTTTGCTCAGGCAGTCTGGACCACAAGGGAACACGCGATTGACTGAAAACACCCGGGGAAATTGTGTAGCCAGTCACTTGGTGGGCTGTAGGATGGGTTCTTGATAAGTATTGTCCACTACATCCGGACAACAAACCGTCAAAAAATGGTATCCTAATGCACAGGAAATTAAAGAAGGCTAGAAAAGCTAACATAGGCAAAATAAGCCTTGAGAGATTAAAATACATGCCACCACTTTCCCCTCAGGGTGTTCGTGTTCGGAAATACAGTGGATGGGCAATGATAGTTTCGCGTTTACTTCTAAACTTTGTTCAGGCACTCAGGGTAGGTTATCCCCACCGCGGTTTGGATTACTATGGTGTTTCTTGGTCATCTGGTGAGGCAGTCAACAGTACCGCAAGACGAACATCCGTCTGCACATTATTATTCCAACCTAGCAAATCCGGACGTTGGGGCTCTCCAAGCTAACCAGGTCGTGAGGCAGATGGAAATGCCAGTGACTCAGTTCCGGACTCACTTTGTACTCTGAGAACTACACGGCATCCAGCGAGAGTAGGTTGTTCAGGTGTTATGAACAAAGCCTTCTGAGGTATCGAGTGAGGTAGAATTAGGCTTACTAAAACCGCCCACACCTTCGACAGGGCAGATCCCGCCGAACCCCTTGGCAAAATCACATGAATTATTGATCGATCTCATCCTACGGCACACGGTGATTTGCTGATGTGATTTTCGCACACTGAGTGGCCAGGGCAGCTGTCACTTAACCGACAAAGTGATACGGCCTATATTAGAGTGATATTCCAGAGTACAACGATTTTAGCCCGACAGTGTACAATTCCACACCCGTGTGATTATTAGTGAGTTGAAGGCCACCCTGAATGAAAATGGTCTTAAAGTCACATCCTGGTCAGTTGCATGTAGGTGATCCGAGTGCAATAATTATGAATAATAATCGTTTAGCCTTGGCACCCTTTCGACGCATGGCTGCTGTGTCTGAGGAGACACGAGGGCTGAAGTACTGTCCAGGCCTGGAGCAGTAGAAAAGCCACGGTTTGGTTCGAAACACAGACATTCCGGTCAGTAGTTTTGCCGCTGAGCTATCCCGAGCTCAGATCCGGATGGTGTTGCGCAATCAGAATGCCCTGCCGATAGTGTGCCAAGTGCCAGTTCATCCTTTTGTTCGATGGTGTAACGCTAACAAATGGGTTGCATAAGGCACTGGGAGGAGGACGGAGACTATGGTAGATACTCAAGTCATGACAGTCATGGCTTATCCGTATTCGCCCTCAGAATCTCGCAAATCCCAAGTACTCATCATCTACGTAGACACCGTTGTGTAGGAACGAAAACTCAGCCACAATTAAGAACCTGCTGTCGAATGGATACATAAGGAAAAGCACCCCAAAAAGGACCCGATATTCTTTTTAATCAGGGAACTTTTTCCAACCACTGTGTCGCCAGCATAAGTGACGTCCGAAAAACGGCGGGGGCCGCTTGAGTTAGTTAACGTTTAAACCCACGGCGTAAGGGCTTGCCGTCAGAGTTCCATTTTTTTCATTATAATGCGTAATAATTCACGTCCTGGAATTTTTATTTAACCCACTACTCAAGTCAAAAAATGTCCTAGTGGCATATCTATGCGTATCTTTGTGTTTGTCAACTAAAGAGGCTCTTCAAAGATTAATTAATTAATTAATTGCTGTCATATAACCTCAGCCGACATGTGCACCAACTAGTCAAGGTATTCCAGAACAATGCGAACGGGTTCAGCTTTTTGGCAAAATTCACCACAGGAAAGAATTGCCGTTAAGAATATCAGTTTAACTATCATGCACTTTACTCGCGCCATAGTCAGGAGTCTACGGTGTTGAGTATGTAACCCCAAGGAACAGAAACCTACTTTCTTGAAAGTCTATCGAATGTCCAACTGCAAATACCAAGGTGCACCGACCAGCGGTTGGTCTTGCAACCTAGTTGCCATGCCACACGAAGGCTGGGATACTGCCAGGTCGCCCAAGCCTAGACAGGGGAAGTCGAAAGGCAGAAGTCGGGTTCGAACCAAAAAACTTCCGGTCAGTAAATTCGTGCTCTAACCACTGAACCATATTGCCCCCCAGCTGAATTGATTGCGTTGCTTGGTTAAGCTATGCCACATAGGGAAGACGTCATCCACGGATTAATCTCTAAGTCGGACAACATTCATGTTCAGGCTTGGAACTAACACGAGTTCTAATGATAGCCCACTGAGTCCTTCCGAAAGTCTGCTCACAGACCAGAATTTTTTACACTTTTTGATCGAAGTAACACGTTTTCAGAAAAAAATAAAAATATCTTTCTCCAGAAGTGCGTCAGAACAGGTATACACGAAATAGGAAATGAGTCACAAATTCTGGCGGGAAGGACTAGAAATTAACTACAGCCGAATTGGACTAGGTGCAATCTATTTCCTGTAGTTGCTTACGCAGAACTTCCACTTTGGCTGGCGAGTTGGGCTTCCCACTCGCTGACCAGACGCTCAATACAAGAGAACTGGTGCGTCCAGTCGACTGGATATAAGTGCGGTCGGAGGTCGAATCTGGTAGAGTAGGAAAGATGAGAGGACAAGAAACAATATTGCCAATGATGAAATACGTGATGTTTGTGGATGACATGTGCGAATTGAACATACAGTATGTGCGTTTAATACTGAGAATGAACTCTTGATTAATAGTACTATGATGCTGAGTCGACAGACAGGCCCTAAGAAATGACGCAAAAATGGATGCCAAAACACAAGGCTCGGTCAACCGCCGGCTTCTACTAGCCTTGATTGCTATGGTCAACTAGGCCTTGACTCGGTCGTCTAATCACAACAAGTAGCAGTGAACTCATCGTCTCATGGATATTTTCAAATAAACGGAAATGTCATCTACCGAATTCTTTGTTTCCTATGGGACAATCGTCCGCTAGTCTGTCGGAACCAGTACTTGAATATCATGTGAACGAAACGATCCGCGGTGCGATCAACTGGGCTGATCGGATTTGTTAATTTTACGTGGCAAAGGCATGTTGCTATTCCATAGTACTTCGGTAGTAAAGTACACCACGTACTGCCAAAGTACAGGAGAGCACGTGAACCTTAGTGGGCCGATGATCCACGCAACCATCCAGGACAAATGCCTAGCTCGTCTTGCCAAGGGTCCAACAGCTTGTTATTTATGTCTGTTCTCTAAACTGGACATCTGGTGTGCAAACGGCTCGCAACCAGTTGAGGAGACGCCATCAATGTGCTGTTGAGTGGGTGTCCTGCTATCACATTTGCGTCAAACTTTGTTTAGTGGACCAATGGGATGTCCAGTTCGCTCGTTGCATATTGGTCCGTCTTAGGTTTGCTGCGTTGCGCTCTGTATTCCTTGTAGTTGAATGGGTCGTTCGACACGGGCACTTTCAACAGCCTTCACGGCGGTAGGCGTCTGCCTTCAATGACTCACAAGGGACAACAGCGGATCACCTGCATGTCTCCAATATGATAATGAAGTTTGAAGAGCGGGGACAAGATAAACTACGTAGAAGTCATTCCAACACGAAATCGGTTATTCTCGTGGCTAGCACAATATCCATCAAAATAAGCCCCACATAAATAAAGTGTACGCGCTAATGGACTCGTATACAAAACGATGCGCACGTGTGACAGGAAGTTCAGCGGTGTAGAGTTGCAAATCATCAATAATAATTGTGCGTGATCGTCACGTTCAACCACAAACGACTAAAGTAGTGCCTCCCAGCGTTCAAGCCGGCAACATTTTGAACAGTTTGTGTCGCATCACCCATTCGAAGAGGCAACCAGAAGGGGCATACGGGAGATATTCCTACATCCCCGAGGAGCCTCTTTAGCTTCGATACCCCATTTGTCCGTTGGTCACCATGCTGATCGTTTAATTTCACTTGTAGTTGTGTACTGTTCTGCAACGTCGACTGGTTTGGATTATCAAGTTAGCCTTAGCTGTATGTATTTGTTGGAACGTGCCAGCAAGTTGGACAGTGGGGCTGTACAAAGAACCTGCAAGTGTGGAAGAAGGTTTAGGGCCTGCGGTGACGGCAACAGCAATAACTTGATCGGATACAAAGTGTGTTGACCAATCGCCCGAGGCAGACGTAGCTAAGGTCATCCGGTCAGCAAGGTTAGTTTGTTTTAGTCAGTAATACAGACAAACGAAGCACTGAAACAATAAGGGCCGGCTAATACAAACAACCAATGTCGAGTTCGGAACGGCACCCAGGACTGTTTGTGCACTGATAAACTGCCAAAACCTTTTCTCAGTAAAATGAGATTTCTCAGGAGCTGATCAAGACCTTCATCGGGATTGATTCCTGATAAACTAGTATTCCTTTAGGACAACCGTTCCTAGTGGCAGGAGCCATCATGGAAGGAGGGGGCGATAACTCCATATTTCAACTGTTAATGAATAACTCTGGGGTTTTTCATCTTAAGTTCGAGTCAGGTGGTTATCCGAGAAATTCTGCCTTGAAAACCCCAGCAGATAGGATAGTTACACTGTTCGCCGAGCTACCAATAGACATCAGATATCAAGTGGCTCTGGGGGCGAGATGGCTCAAGTGGTTAGAGCGCGAATTTACTGACCGGAAGGTCCGTGGTTCGAACCCGACTTCTGCCTCTCGACTTCCCCTGTCTAGGCTTGGGCAACCTGGCAGTATTCCAGCCCTCGTGCTTCCCTCCGGTGGCATGGCAGTTAGGCACCGAAAGGGTGCTACAGCTGAATGATGTTGATCAAGTGGCTCTCGCTCTCACGTTTTGTTTGTGTTTTATCCTTTTTGCTTTAAGGCAAGTTGTGTGTGTCGTATTAGAGTTGTGACAATCTGCGGTAGACCCCACTAATCTTTTGTCTTTCATTCGTAAGACCTCACTTTTCTGTTCGATTGGCTTGACCTGACATAAAGTGGTGATAAATGTAATCGAATTGTCATCACAAGGGTCGCCCGAACATTGCGACAATTTTATCATTTATCATTTTATCACGTGGCCTTGGTAAAGCCTTAGCAACAGAAACCTGACGAAACACCAGGGCCACATTAATGTTCCGTTTGCCAACGTAGTGAACAAACGAAAGTTTTTCATTTGTATCCAATCCTGCGGCTACCTCAGCATCCATATGATTGTCCGTTGTGTAAATTTGCACAGCGGTGCACAAACGCGACTCCTAACACAACCGCAGGGTTTGGTTCAGTTCAGTCTGCAACCGTGACATGGAGTGGTCTCACGAACATGCACGTTCCACCGTTGTGCAAGGATGCCCACAATCGCCAGTATTTTGTTTCGTCAGTTGGTCACTTATATAGAGTTCAAACACTAGCTCTGGATGACCCGAAGATGCACGTTACGTTCAGCACGAGTGAATGCTGGGTGGATTGTCATACACCAATAACGGATATGAGCTTTAGATGCACCAAGCACCGACAATCCGTCATGTTATCCTGCTTTCAACAATTTCCTTGAGATCACTGACCTCGTAACTAAAAAGACATGCCGTCGTGGAAACCTTCCTTTTTACGGCTGTCATGCAACTCGAAGGAAGCACGAGGGCTGAGATACTATCAGGTTGCCCAAGCCTAGACGGTAACACTAGAAAGGCAAAACAGGAGTCGGTTCGAACCCCGAAATTCTGGCAGTAGATTTGCGCCTTAGGCACAGCCATCCTGGTCACTAAGCCCCTGGAATTCTACTGTCCGATGTATTACGTCTCCGTGTAGAAAGAGAGAGCAGGGAATTTGGTGAAAGTGGATTAACAGAAAGTGGAAGGATTTGTAAAATGTACCGAAATGGGCGAACAAATAGGAATGCCACATACCGGTTGTCGTCCGCCCCATAAGCTTCCGCGTGATAAGCTGGCGGGAGCACCGTGGCCTTGTGTCGGTTTAATCCGTATGCATGGAAGAACAATTTTACTTTGTCAGCAAGAAACCGAGCAAGCCCGAGACCAACGTGACCTTCTTGGGTGAAGCAGTCTGAGGGAATGTCTTTCTTGATCGTGCACCATGCTCCGTCCAAAAGGCAGCGAAGCATACTGTACGGTCCGCATTTTTCTATCTTTCGCAGACGACCAAACAAGGATAACATATTGTAGGTCAGGCCCATGTCTTCTTCATCCGTCTGTTGTATACGTCCGTCCTCGGATAATGGCATTAACTCGGCCGTAGGGCGAGCCGACATGATATCTTGAAGTACTTGCTGGAGTATCACACAGTGCTCTGGGTCCAAACACTCAGATAAGGACTGTTTAGAGTAATGAACAAATCGGCGAAGATCTGCTTTGCTGATACCTCCGATCGGATTCAGGTCTGCACTGGAACAATCGTACCTGGATGAAAAACGGTAGAATAACATTATCGGAGGTAACAAGTTGATAGTTTCTCACAGTTTTACGTATAATTCCCGTTTGTTGACTTACTTGGTGGCGTAGCCACGAAGACTCTCATCCAGATTAGCGCTACTCAACACCAAAAGGCCACCAGTTAGGTTGTGTAGTGAGGGCAATAGTTGGGATAAAAGGTAAGCAAGGACTAGACGACTTCTGGCTTGAACATTCTGTAAAGCCAGGCACTCAGTTTTGCATCCTTTCTGAGTTTCGTACCGCGGCGGATGTGTCATTTGCAAACACTGCATAGATGAGGAGAGCAAACTAGAAACCACGTCAGATATGTTGCCCTGAAACAAAAGAAGTGAAGTATTTTACTTCAATAGGGCCCCGATATAAAGACAGAGCATGTAATCGAAGTGGACGGATTCAGTAGCCTTCAGCTGTGAATTAAACCCTCGTGTGAGTCAACTCATCTAACCTTAGAATAAAGATGCAATCGGAAAAGCCCCCAATCGCAATTCAGTATTGTGGAATTTTCAACAGGGATGTCTCCGGACGCCCGTGAGTCTTTTACTGTTAACAGGATTGTCGCTCTAGAAGGGGAGGGTGGTAGGGGCCAGTGGGCCTCAGCAGTAGACAGATACAACCAACAAACTGATGACTGGATTTTGTCCGACCAAGTGAAAATGCTGTACGCACTGCCTCTCAAAAGCCAGACGATTGAGTTCTAAACCAATTTGAAAAAGGAACCGTTAATTTCAGGTGAATACGTTTGCAGCTTTCAAAGTTGTGGGCTTCTCTTCACAAACATATCAAAGACGTGTAGAGGTGGATCATAACTTATCCTAGTATATCAAAACACTATCATAAACAAAACAGACACCAGTAAGAAGACAATGGTGCTTAACAACGGCACAAGCACGTAAATTTATTTGGACAAATTCTCACAACGGAAAGAAAAACAAAATTGGAGTACCAGGCTACCACAGATGCCCGAGGTATCTATACCACCAAACGCTCATCCGGAGAATCTAGATAGAAACCGAAAGTAAAGATTCCATTGATATCGGTTAGCAGCTATATATCCAGCCCAGCAGAGAGACGATTGCGTGAACACTAGCCTGGAAAGCGGGGAGCACCAATAGGGTATTCCGCAGGTGTTCAATAGCAATTCTGCTGCTTTGATAGCTGAGAATAAGTACGACTGCTCTTACATTGTCACGGGGATGTGAGGACATACTTGCTGGTGGACTATGAGTTAAAAGCTTAAATCGGATTTTCTGTTTCCTATTTGGTACGTGGAACAGTCTTCGCAGCTACCAGACACCATAAGGAGTGCTCCAGTCTTCCGAGCGATAAGTTCATGGCAGCGCCTGTCCCGAAATTTCTTCGGAGAACGAATATCATGAAGACCAGAACCTGCAAGTTCGAAATATACGTGTTATAGTGGCAAACCACGTAGCGAAAAATTAGGTTCCCTCGAGCTCAAGATAGCTCAGGGCTTAATAGATGAGCTAGCCATCGGTGAGTCCATGGTTCGAACCCATAACTGGATTTTCGAGCAGTCATACCTAGGCTTAGACAAGCTGGCATTGTCCCAGCCCTCATAAGTCATTCGAACTGCATGACAGTTACGTGCCAAATAGGTGTCACAGCTGAGAGTTCGAGTTATTTTCCATTATATTTCTTCGAAGCTATACTTTGAAAAGGTGTAAAAGTCATAATTTATTTGGCGAGCGGTCAACGTCTTCGAAGGGCCGGACAAGCATGCGCTTATTCAACAAGGCAACCAAATAAGGAATTAGGTTTGGAGATATTGCAACGAAAAAATAGCACAATTTGCTCACGTATCTGGAGGCCCTATAGATAAAACTGCCGGACAGGAAAACCGAATTGGGAAGTGATTTACACGGTTTGATTTTATAAACAAGACAAATGTGGTGTAAGGTTAGTGGAAAACACAGTCAAGAGATAAAGCTTAGTTAAACCTTCAGACACCTACCTCCTATATGTGCAGGAGTGTGTTGGCTGTTGCCGTACGAAACGAGTCCAGTTATCACCAGGATTTGAGGGGAGGGATAAGCATTTCACAATGCGATTTGCTGGAGACCCTTATTGGAATAATCGACTGCTACGCTAGTCCACTAAGCTCGAGAAAGCTCAAACATTAAGGTGCGAGCTTACTGACCGGAATGTCTGTGGTTCGAACCCGACCTCTGCATCTCGACTGCTCCTGTTTAGGCCTTGGCAACTTGGCAGTATCTCAGCCCCCATGCTTCCTTCGGGTGGCATGGCAGCTAGGGTAGTATGCCTGGACGATTATCGTTGATTAATTACGGCAATCCACTCGGTGGAGGTTTTTGACTGCATAACTGTTTTCGTTGCCGGCGCGAAACGCTGTTGTACACTTTCCAAACGAACAGTCCTTCTTCGAGGGTTTCGTTACCTTCTTAAAACGGCGGAACATGTAACAACACAAGCGATATGAATAACGCATATGCGTGTTGCAAGGTTATAAAAAACTGGCTTGAAAAAGATACTCATAGACCTTGATATGTGAAATTTTTAACCCAACATGCAACTGACCTGAAACTATTCACGTAACAGCGCTTCCTTTATATCATTATGGCTTGTTCCGTCGTAGTGTGTACTTACCAGTCAAAAGATTTTGAAACTAGCTTACTTTCGCCTGACACCTGTGTGACGCAGTAGGAGACACCTTACTTTCCTTACTTTTCACTGAGTCATCTTGCGACGAAAATGCTCGAATTTCGGTACCGAGCCCAGTTTGAGGAGTAGCTACACTGCAAAGTTCCGAAATGCCTTTTCATCTCTGAAGGATATGAAAACAACCATGAATCCTCCCCAATATGCACACTGTTCGTAATTATAGAGACGTGTGAACATCCACAAACTTGGCAGTAGTTCTAATGAAATTCATCATTTGCATGGACTCTGGAATGTAAATTCGTAGGCGGAACTGGGGCATCAAACAGTCACCTAAAAACAAGGTGAACGAAACTGTCGTTTCTTAGCTCAACGCAGCAGTTGACACTGAAAACATGAGAATTAATGGTATGAAATCAGGACGGAAGTATCGAGTAAAACTCAGAACTCGTTTATCACAGAAAATGACTTAGGAAGGCGGATTGGCAGCTAGATGGGTTACGGTGAATAGCAGCTTACCGTCAAATGATGGGAACCGATGGCGTCAGCTAAACGACTAGCTCTTTCAGCGGTCTCAGTAGAGCTGTTTTCAGAAGGCATGTAACAGGTGTAAAACAGACGGGAACAAATGTCACGTGGTGTCAAAGTGAGAACGTTTGCTTCGGACTCGCGAATGACACGGCAGCAACTGTGAAGAACATCAACGTTTCCATCGCGAATAGCCATGTATACCTAGCCCCGAGAGAAAAACAAAGGGATGTAATCACGGCAGAAGCGTTGTTTCAATGGGAATCTTAGTTCACCTGTGATGCATTACCAGTGTGTAGGGTCATCATCATCACAGACAAAAAATAAATAAAAAATCGTCCAGCTGTAACACCCTTTCGGTGCCTAGGTGCCATGCCACCCAAAGAAAGCACGAGGGCTGGGATACTGCCAGGTTGTCCAAGCCTAGACAGGGGAAGTCGAGAGGCAGAGGTCGGGTTTGAACAACGGAACTTCCGGTCAGTAAATTCGCGCTGTAACCACTTGAGCCATTTCACCACAGACAACAATACACCAGTAGTACACATCCATGAAGAACGCCACAGTAACGAGTAAGAAAGGTGTGAATCAGTACAAAAGCCTCGTGTTGCTCGAGAAATGACCAAGAACACGGTACCTAAATCTTCGAACAGCAACGAAATAAATACAGCCGAATATCAGGTCAGAATAAGTAGCAATTAGCGTCCAGTAGGGCCAAAAAATCTGACGGCTTTCATTTCGTGCTGCTATGTCACGGCACTCCCTTTGAGAGATGATATGTGTAGTGCACAGTCCGACAACCCTAACCTGATATGCCCTATTTTCTGCTTGTTTTGCTACCAAGTACTCGGCCACGCATCATTTCGTTTTACCCATACTGCAGACAGTCAGCTCCTACCAATCTATTGGTCTGAAGGCTTCTGAGGTCTTTAGACCAGAGACCGTGTTCCGTAGCCGTAAAGTAGGTATACTTTCGCAGTTGTCTTGTATACATGGCACTCTGCCTCTGATGAGATTAGTTTTTGACGCCACTAGTGACTCAAGTTGACAAATGCTTTCCACCCCTCGATGTTGCGCGTACATGGATCCTCACTAACAGTAGAAACGCAGTCTGCGCAGCAGCCGATCAACAAAATCAAGTCATCTACAGGGGGAAAACAAGTAGAATGAAAATCATGAAGCAAGGTAAAGTCTTGTTTCAGAATGCAGATACTGAAGGTTCACGACGTATGCCGAAACAAGAGGCTATTTCCGAAATTTAATTTGGAGTAGAGTGTGGAGAATGACAAACGTTGAATAAAAAGACAGCGTCGTTAGGGTGGTCAAAATCCACTTACTTTCCCCAGTTCGATTGCTAGGTTTCCGACACTTTGAGTGTGCACTCTGTGACCGTATCAGTGACAAAATTGAACAACAAATGAGAGATAGAGAGTAGTCCTAGCGAACCCCAACACTCGTCGGAAAACTTTTAAACAGTTCATTGCAGACTCTTTCACGATCATGTGTTGAAGTTCAGAACACTCCTTCTCAGAAGTATTTGATCTTATATACGGGGCCAGGAAGTATGCGTGCGGCTGTGCTAACATTTGAAGCGATGTAACAACATCATCAAGTTGCACCTACCTAGTCGAAATTCATCTAGTTGCTTTCGGATTTGCGTCCCACATGGCGAAGTCAGATGTCGGTGTATTAGGAGAACTAACGGCTGCGTTGTGACAGGTATTAGGTTTGCCAGATATAGGGCTTATATGGCAGAATGATTGATTGCCTAGTGGCTGTTCGGAGCACGTTATTCTTCCTGAGTAAACTCAAACAGTCCAGTTGGGGCAGAACACGAGGATTCATCAAAGTCTTGAATAGTGCTGGTGGGAGCTTATTTGAATCAGTAGCCCAGTAGCGATTCAAGGCAAAGGACAGATCAGTAATTAGTAGACTGAGGGGATCTAACTTAACGGACTAGAGCCCGAGTCTACTGGGTCGGGCGGAAGGCACACAAGGAGAATCCGAAAGCCATCCGAATTGACGTTGAAAACACCCTGCCCAACGATCTAGATGTCGGCTTTATCATACAGTGGATTCGCACTACTGCCTTTGTGGAACTCACTAATGGGTCTTTTGTTGGGTCCTTCAATGCGGGTCGGCTGAAACAGCTTCTGTGAATTCCAGCTGTACCAGCCTTTTCATTTCTTGAACTTTCTGCCTCAACGAAGCCTCGCTGTTCTTAAACGGGCTTCGTTTAAGCCGACGTCCAAGTGACTGCATAGCTGAATTATACGCTGATCCTGGATGGATACAGCGTGACAGCGTCCTTTCTGAAATACAGTGGCTTCTATGTACGCATCGGAGATAATCAAAAAACCAATGTTTACAGGGTCCTGTATGGTCTATCGTGGTGGGAGCAATTTCCTCCAAGCAGTGCACCCTAAAGCATTGCATAGCAGGCTTTTGCATGCTTTTTCAACTCGCGGTTCGCCAGAATCAACTCAGTTGTTAGACCCTTGAAGGGAATTTGGTGTAAATCTACAGTGAACGAACGCATGATCTGAACTAACCTACATATTCCGAAGTGATTGACAGCCAAGGAGTGAGACTCATATTTGAAAGCTAGTTGAGCTAAGCGGTTGTTCAATAGTTGAGGGACCACATGTATCACAACGATGCCCATTGCACCGAAAAAGAACTGGTGGACGGTACGGAGCTGCAAAACGCGATTATCAATGTCTCTGTGTTTCGTTTCAAAAGTGTCGAAACATCTAGCTAGTACGGCCAGATCTGAACTCCTTGCGGTAGGTAAGGTGCTTACATCTTGATAGCAGTAGCTGCAGAGTAACCTGAAATTCTGGATAGTTAAGGCACCGCAAGCTCAATCACTGTGTTCGGGCTTCAAAAAATGCGACAGATAAGTGTTCAGGGTATCTAGTATGCATAAGGGCGACTTGTTGGCTTATCTGTTTATATAAAACCTTACACAGTGAAGATAAAACTAAGTTTTAATAGCGGACACAGTGGTACACGAGTGACGGCGTGCAACCCGTTATTTTCCTGGATCTCTGATTGACACACCTGCAATCTCGATCCACGTAAGAGGGATTATTGAGCAGGGCAAGTAGAGAGTCGAAATATAACAATGAAGGAAGATTATTTGCGTCAGAATTCGCGTGTTTTTACTTCTCCTAACGGCAGTTTGCAGCAAATAATTCGGCCATGTTGATATCACCACACGACAGATGTGGTATGAGGGTACATCTGGTTACTTATTTATTAATTATATGCGGCCTGAGATATTGTTAGGGCACTCAAACGAAAATGGGACTATGAGGACCCCAAACCGAAGCCTTTGCCTCGAAAACCTGACCGCGAGAGAGCAGCGGCTGGAGTGAGACCACAAAAGTGCTTCAACTTTTAAAGAATAGACTACTATGCTTACTCCAGCTGCCAACCTGGAGGGTCAGGAGACTGGTTGTGAGACCTGTGTCTATTGAGTAAACTGGCAACAGACACTGGATAGTCACCACCGGAGATGTCACGTTGGATTGCTGAAGTACGCAAAATGTCACAAAACGAAAAGACCCTCTCTTCGGGATGGATCGCTGTATAAATCTAAGTAAAATTCCATATGTATTAGTAACTTTCAATCTTTCTATAACAGACGGTTAACGACATATGTATGATCACTGTAATACGGGAATTCAATAAAGCCTCATCGATCAAGAGACCACGTGAATCAATGGAATACGCTTAGCAGCACAAAGACGTCGTTCATCTCAACGTACTAAACCCATCGGTTACCTGAGAATTCCTTCCCAGTCTCCGATCAACAAAATGCAGTAAGTGAATAAAAAACAGAACTTGCCGTGTGACTCACCTCGTTACAAAGTGACAGAATTAAACATGCCACTGAGGCACTATCCAATCCACCACTGAGACAAAGAAAGAACCCGGCAGATTTGCTTCGCCGTAATATGTCCCACAGCCACAGCGCTGGCCCTCTTGCTATCTCCTCTTCCGGTGTGAGCAGCAAGGGTTCCACAATTGCAGACTCTATAGTTTTGTCAGAAATATTCTGCTTGGCCCAATGCACCTTATGGCAGGCAGAGAAATCAACCTAATGCAAAGAACAGCAGAACAAATGTACTAGTAATGAGAATTCTTGTAAGGAAAACAGATGATAAGGCATTTTCATTGTTGGCACGGAGACACGTCATTAGCCCGAAAATGCACATGGACTGTTCAGCTTTACTGTGCGCATGGAATTGAGTTCCGCACTCCTATGGAATTTAAACATATCTGGTCCGGTAAATAATTCGGTTGGTTCAATGAAGGCCTGTCGCAACGTTGGACAACTTGCACTTTCAAACTATTAGTCTTACAGCACAAAACATACGTTCGTCATATGCTACAAACGATCGTTTCATCGTATTGTCCGCCTAGTTAAGCGTCTCCATCTGAGGTGATATCGTAGCAAGACGCCTAATTGAACCTGTGTACGATTCGTCTAACTGTTTGCGGGGCTTGAAGACTAAACTCATTGATTCTACGAGAAATGTTGTGAGCTGAACACGGCTCCGGAGACATCCTGTGTAGCGTAGTTGCCTAATTGAGGGGAGAGAGACATTTTAATGTACCATCTCGAACGTCGCCTTTTCAGGGACTCATGGCAACAAAATGTATTCTACGGGAACTGGTCCACTGGGAAATTCAGCTTGCATGCCGTATTTGCAGTTAGCGCACTCACCGCCCGTCGGTTTGTTTCAGGGGCAGTTCTACCATCTTTGTGGAGGATCGGATAATCCCAATTTGATACTCGCTAACCTTAGTACCTGGGCTTTGTTTATGCCATATTTGATTGGATATGGCATGATCTTAAGCGGTAAGACATGGTTGAGCACATGGAGAGAAAGTGCAGATCAAAGTACAGGTTGTGTGGCAGAAGTCTTTTGTTGAAGCTGTCACACAAACTGAGAGACCACATATATGTCCGAATCCCGTGCAAATGTTCTATCTACCTTCATGGGATACCTGGTTTCGGCATGCATTTTGCACCTTCGAAGTGCAAAGCATCAAGTCAGGATTTCACATCCAGTTCTTCGGAGCCCCCATAACTTTAGAGTAAAGGACTTGAGTTGCTCACCGGCTTCCGGTTCTTGACGGCTGCATAAGCAATCATGGTACTATGACAGATGAAGTCAGTGCACGCGCCATGAAGTCACGAACCAGCGCGTGTCACCTTTGGTCTCAGAAACCGACTTCATAAGTCAACTGTCAAATGGCGTCAAGCTTGGCATCTTCGGTCCGAAGGTCTTAACCCAGTGAAAACGCTGGTCTTGGTAGCATAAAGGACGTTTGCAGGCTGTGGCATCTGAGTAATGAAGTGGTTCGTGTACAAGGGTTAGTTAGTGAATCGAAATAACTAAAGCATCTGACACGGCTAGCCAAGTCAGAGTTTGGAATATGTACTGCGCAGGCCCAACCGCAGTTTGTCAAGGAAAGCTGTATTCTTCACCCAAAACCCAATTTGGAAAAAGATTTGTGAAGAAAAGGGCAGGGAATGAAAGCGACTACAGGATGAGCCCTGTGGAATCTTCGCACCTTCCTGGTTGGGATCCACGTGCTTCTTCCCACAAAACATGGTACGTAACCAACCTCGATGGTCAGCATGCTGGAATGCGTGGCTACAGTTTGTCTGACGTGTGCGCCTAGCTTGTGTTAGGCGAGGTTCGTAAATGATTCTTGGCCAGTCTGGTATATGATGTCTTACCGTAACACGACACGCAGATTTGTGCGTATAATGCCGTTGGAAGGCGTGTAGGTCCTTTTCCTTCGAAAGTCTTCCCTAGGGATGTGGCTTTCTGCCTTTCACACTTGCCATGGTCTTTTCCCTCATGATTGTGTGGCATTTAGGCACCAGTACTTAATACCAGTGCATTGTTGTCAACGATGACAGCGTTCAGATCAATGGCACCTTTTTGGCAAGCAGTGCAGATTGGCACAAACAGTACTTCCTCAAGGGAAGCCTTCTCGAAGAAAACTGCCTCCCCTAGAGTGCTCATGGCAGTATTCCTCAACAGCAGGATACGAAGTACCTCGGTGATTAGGGCGGGAACTTACTGACCGGAAGATCCGTGGTATGTACCCAGTCTCTACATCTCGGCTGCTCCTGTTTAGGCTTGACCGACCTGACGGTATCTCAGCGATTGTGCTTCCCTCGGGTGGTATGGCAGCCATGCGCCGAAAGTGTTACAGCTGAATGATTAGTATCATCATTTGTTATTGTCGACATCACCTCCAATGGTGAAGGAACGTTCGGCGATCAAACCAAGAATCGACACTCAGACTCTATAGCCACCATAGTCTTAGCACATTCCATGCGTGTTTTTGGGTCATGACCACGATATATTTACGGAAAGCGAGTTCCGCACCAGTGAACATCATCCAGCTGAAAGAAAAGTTCAGCAAGAAAATACGGAAATGTGCAACAGTGAGCAGCCATTAACCTACCTCGATTACTGGATAGCCCGTTTTACTGTGATAGCATGTATCAAGAGCAGCCATGGCTGCTGAGTTACGTCCAAAACTGGTGTTTCCTATCCGCCTCGATCGGATCGCATTCAAGTCCACAGTCACAGTGTTCACTTCAACTTCATCCAACCCAAACTGCTTTCCAAGAAGTACCAGCTTCCCAGAAACAGCTGCCATTGCCCCACCGTCGTAACATATCCGTTCGGAATCACAACCCCGCAGGTTAGTGTAGGCGTATAGTCCTCCTCCGCTAGATCGACTAGCCATTTGAACCAAATTGATTCGCTGACGAAGTTTTCGTAGTTCATGGTGGCTAGCACTGGCGTTTAAGACAACATCCACACCGGAGGCGTACATCTTTAAATGTGGTGGTGATCCGATCCACAATTCTTCGCATATCTCAAGTCCAATTAGTATGTTACCATCCGTGGATTCGCTGACGAAATGCAACAGTGCGTCTCCAAAGGTCGTGGTCGCCTGCGCGTCTCTGGCCACTTTACGCACCACGGAAGGCAGTGAAAATTCAATCACGCGCAAAGGATGAGGCCACGCTGTGAACCATCGTGTTTCTCGATGAAGTCCACCATCAGCGAGCACGAGTTTCGGACGAATAAGAAGAATACGTCCGTTTAGAATGACAACACGACAGTTATATGCCACGCCCGATAGAATCACGGGCATTCCAACGTCACATATAATATCACTCATATGATGATTTCTCTTTGTCTCATCGACAATTTTTGCCAGACACTCCCAAGAATGCTCAAATGTATCTAATTCGTGAAAATGATCCTCACAGCCATAACCGCACAGCTCCAGTTCCGGTCCAAGGCGATATCGCGCACCGGCCTCTTTGGACAGTGCGATACTATGTAGAATGCGTTCAGTGTTGCCGGCAAAATCAAGTGCCCATTGATTCAGTACGCACAGTGAAACGGTAAAGTTGGTGCTCATGCCTGAAGTAGAGGACTCCTTGATCTGAAGACGAAAGAAAAGATAGACATCAATAGAGAATGGGCTTTGGAACATCGGCGGCGGGAAGCTCATAATGCACTGTCAGTGACTAAACAGAGGCGGAGGCAAGCAAATTAAGTGGTCTTAGAAAACGAGTTGGTGCTATTGAAGTTTGGCGCCGCGAAGTTTCCGATAGAAACCTTTGGATAGCCTCACTCCTACGGTAGCCAGCTTATCCTGTGTAAGATGTCCATGGTGGTTGAAAAGAGAGCAACAAGAGGATATATTTCGGAAGCATGGAGTGGAGGATACATAAGCAAACTTGGATGACGGATTTAATGAAGATAGATAAGAGGGATCTGTACCATTGATTTACTTATCTATTCTATCATTTCTTTTATTCATTTATTCTGTCAGCTAGCGAGAAATTGTATGTCGTGACAGTCATAACTCAGGTAGGCGACAAAATGTTTTCGGGGGGACAAAAGGACTGATAGGGTCAAAGGGAGAACTAAGCGCAGGGAGGCTTTTCAATCATCTCGAAGTAGAGGCCATTCGGACCAAATAAACCCCCAGAGTCGGATCTTGAGAGCAGTTTGAGCATGACATCAGAATTATCTCAGCCCGAAAAACCAGCGTTGCATCTGGTAGTTCACTGCCATACAAACAAGTTGGCAGACATCCGTGTAGCCCAAGATGATAGGTACTTTGTTCTCTGAGATAGCATGTATCGGGAGTCTTTTAGTAAATTTCTACACTCCTGTATTCTTTCGAATTTTCTTTGGTATCCGCATACACTGTTGGCATGAGAAGACGACGGCTTCCTCGTTACCATCACACTGCTCTGGACCAGCAATTAAGCCACCTGTTTTCAGTTCAGCAGTCTGAGAATGTGACAAAAGAATCCGACAGTCACACTAGGGGGTGAATATATGGTGTCTAAACACTTCAGTGAGATAGGTCGGTGCTTAGTACTCTCGGTCATCAAGAGTGATGTCAAGAGCTAGCTGACTGACCCTCGGACGTCCATATTGTGTCCCAAGTAGCCAGTAGGACGCAAAAAGGTTATATTCAAACAGGTTGGTGTTGAAATAGATGGAAGCACGGATACGAGACGGTGATTGGTTTGGGTGAGTAGGCAGCTACATGTCGTCGGTAATGGTAAACGAGATACTAGAATTCAGGTGTGGAAAAGACCATATGTATCAGTGTGCAACATCTGCGGTTACTCGTATGAAGAATAGACGTCGCTGTGAGAGGCTGGTCGTGTAGGCGTGATGACGACCGGGACGGCAAGTGAACATGAGGACTATGATTTCAGTCGCGATAAAAAAGTTCTTATAGATGATATTGACTTTGTGGCGTAAAGAACACAAGGTTGCTGAGAGCGGTTTCGTTGTGGAGGTTTTTCCGAGAACAGGATATGGCACATCATCACTACTATTGACAGCAACACTAGATGAGAGTACTTCGCTGCCGTACAGCCATGTCAATTTAATTAAGTCCCTTATAATGGAAATAAAAATGCGTCAGGTAGGGGAACCTATGGGTGCCTATACCTCCGACACTAAGGCAGACAATCTGGATAGAAACTGACGGCATGAACGCCGGTTAACCGACATACCGTTATGTATCTCCAGCCAATCACAGAGGTGGTCACGTAGACCCTATCTTGAAAGGCGAACAGCACCAACGGCACCCAAAACTTTTCGTAACATCCTTCATTCGTTCTTTCCATGCTAGGTCCACCACTATGTTTGCGTCCCTCAGAAGTGGGCACAGAAAACAACGCTCTAGGTAACTAGGCGTGCATAACACATAGCCCAATCAGCTAGATGCATTCCCTGATTGAGGTATCGTCTTCTTCAAAGACCCATTTCCTAATCACCCCACTGCAAATTCGCCGGCTCCAGCCGATTCCAAATATAGTTCTGAGACATCGGTGATCAAAGACCTGAAAATGTCTCCCATACTCTTCTCAAAATGGTCGAGTCTCGCAGTCGTACAACAATAGCCCGACACATGCATTTTTTGAGACCAGTGAGATGCCTCTTCGACGACACAAATGGCGAAAACCGGTAAAAGCAATCTTAGCCTGTGTTAATTTCATCCTTTACACTAGTGTCACAGTCGGTGCAACTTCTGAGATACCTGTGGTGTTCCACAAATTCTAATGTTTTTCCTTGAAGTCTTAGAGACATGTCCAAAAAGATGCGTCCCCCAACATGGCTTTGCACTTTGTTGGTGCGAGGCACATGTAGAAGGACTGAATGACCTTACTTGGCTTTTATAGTCGTGCTTGCGCTTCCTGCTCTTCTTCGTAAACGAGAAAAATGCCGCCTACATATCCCAGGTCGGTAAGGTTTTCGCTCACAAAGATCTGAACGCCGGGGCTTTGGAGACCTTCTCAATTTCGCGTCATTACCTCATTAAATATGAAATTAGACAAAAGTGGAGGGAGTAGATACCCTTTCCAGGCACCAGTGCTTATAGGAATGCTTCTGGAGAGCTCCCATACAGTCACCCGCCCACAGGCACGTGAATACAAACAGCGCACGATATTCACGGAATTCTGGAACGCCTTGTTGCACAAACGCGTTGGAAAGAACCAACCCGTCGGCAGAATTAAACGCACTACTGAAATCAAGGAACACGAAGAGTGCAAGGCACTGAGATGCATGCCTTTGCCCGACCACTTGACGGAGTTCAAAGATGTGGGCCACACAGCCCCTTCCCGACCGGAACCCTGCTCTGTGTTCTCGTGACCCGACTTTACGCGCCTTCGTGAAACGATGCAACATAAACAACAAAAAGAGCCCGTTTACAACGGGGGCAAAGCTGTCCTGTGCGATAGACACATTCAATCCGCGCGGACTTTTTGAAAATGGGTATCACTATCGACTCATCTCATTTGGTTAGGACGGTCTCTTACACCCAGGTAGAAGCGGATAAGTTAGACAAGTACCGACTAAAGATTTCGCACCCATTTTTGAAGAGAACGGGTGGGAGTTCGTCAGGACCAGAGACTCGGGGACGTTTGAGAAAGACAAAGTATCCTTTATTCACGAAATGGTCGTGCTTTCCAAGTTCACCGTCCAAGGCTGCATTGTGTGTTGGGAATCTGGCTGAGCAATTGCAGGCGGCCAGTTACATTGTCTTTGGAAGTGTTCCGACCAGCGACTCAGGCGTTCCATTTTACATATAAACAAGCTATTTTGTCAGCGATTGTTCCCATCACAGAGGTCTTGCGGCCCGTTGCGCGCATCAGCAGGAACAGTTTATGCACACTCCCATAATTTCTGGTTCCCTCCATCTCCTCAGCTTTCTGGGCCCACCGAGCTCCTTATTCCGCGCAGATACTCATTCATATGAAGTTTAAGTCTGTCAAGTGGTATTGTACTCTCGACCAGGAGGAATATGAATCCTAGCTTAGGGAAATTATAGTGCTGTGCAAGATTCAGTGCTCAGGTTTAGTTCGTTGCGTCGTTCCACAAGCGGAGCTCCCAACATCTTGCATGGTTGCAGATAGTGCTTTCCAGTAACAGTCAACATCAGACATACTGTCCGAAAGGGACTTCAGTAGGTGGCCTCGGCAGGTTTGCCTCACATTAGGGTCTGAGAGCTTCTCAATGTCCAGATGTTCCGGTCAGTAAGTTCGTGCCTTAAGCACTCAGCCGTCTCGAAAATGGTCTGGAAAGAATGGACTCTAGTCCATATTGTTGGTGAGCAAAGTTTCTGTCTCAAAACTCGCCTTCAGTGCCCTATGACCATCTAGGAGAAATCTGACAACTATATCACGCACGCCGGTGCGGTCAGTAAAATTAGACTTATGACCCTATGTTTGTTCTTTACGGAGAACTGTAGTTTGCGCATAAACCTCTTGCTGTTCAGCTCAATTCAGATTGCTAGCTATAAACCATGTACCAGTGATCCGCTGGCTCCGGCTGATACAGTTTTGGCCATCGAAAAATGCGAAGCCGGGGTAGATATAGTCAAGTGGAGGCCATGGCATAATCAGCTAGCTGGTATTGAATCAATCTAGTTGTTTGAAGGAACGAGAGACTGGGCATGTACGCATTGAAGGTGATAGTTGACGCACAAGCGCCAGTGACTTCGAGATTGAACCTGCCAGTGTCCTCAACCGTCAACAAGTTGGGTTCCGGTGTCCCCATCAAGGGAGGAGACAGTTTTCAACCCGACTGAGTCTACTGGTTGGTGCTTTCATACTTCATCACCAGGTCAAAGTATTCACATCTCGATCTTCTTAGCACAGGGTTGGGTGACAAGAAATCCGCGAGGTGGACGGTTTCCTAACATGCAAAGCACATGTTTCAAACAGCATAACCTATGAAGTGTGCGTAGCTCATCTATCGTGGGGGTGTTCCGTCTTCCTAAAACGATCTGCCGTACCTGAGCACTGCTAATCGGATGTTCCTACCTAACCAACGTTTTAGAGACACCGACAATCAAACACCGAGGGTTCTCGTATATCCTCGGCACGTGGCGGACACGTGAAACTGAAATGAGCACGCTGCGGCAGTGTATACTTCGCACCTGACAGATAAACTGACGTCAGGTCGGTACCATAGGTGGCTGAGGTTGACAAACGCTGTCCTGGATGTCGATTCGAGAAGTGACCTCGTCTCCGGCCAGTCAGCTGGAACTTATACAACCGCCCATGTAAACAAATTTTGCCTACCACGTCGATTGACTGGTCTGCAAGCATGAAGGTTAGGTTTGAGCCAGCTCAGTCTTCAGGCTCCCCATCGTCAACCGACAACCACATGACTCAACTGAGCCCATGACCGGCACGCAGTTGATAGCCTCCAACTGACTTAGTATGAAGACGTGTTGAAAGTTCACGCTGGTCAGGAACAGACGATGTTCAGCACACAACTGAAGAAGCCCCCTCCATTATCCGTGCGCTGACCATCGGCTCCGAATCTATCACCTGATTTTGTTTGTTCCAGACTTCGCTCATATCACCAACCAGGATGATGACCGTTATTATCTGTCCTTTTTTGTTGACGGAAGCAGTCGTGGAAGATCTCCATGAAACCCACTTTTCTCAGCCTTAGAACTGCAGTATGTCGAAGCGCATGTCCATATGATAAACGGACGTCAATTGCCGCATCAATCTGTGCTGAGCCTAATGGAACCACACAAGCGTACAACACGTACGGCTGTTTAATGGGATGCAGTCCAGTAAAGCGCTTTCAGTCATGGGGCTGAGTACACTCTCACGACATAGGTAGCATGAACAATGGGGAAACATCTGAGCTCTTTCTAGGCAGCTTGAGGTGTATGATCAAAATGGGGTATTGTATGCATGTTCCGAGGACACAACATTCGTCGACGCTTCAGCAAATGATACCCATGGCAAAATTTGAGAAACTATGGACATAGAAAACTGCAACGTGGATCAAATCTTCGGAATTTAGTAGGGGGCTATTTTTGGTTTGTTTTGATGGACACGGAAAATGGTTAGACTAGTAGATGGGTTGATTATAGTGCATTAGTGGAGAAGGGGAAAGGTTGTGGGTGAAGACCGGTGAAGGAACTGCAAGGGCAAATGCCACGTCTCAGTTACTGTGATCGAGGAAGACTTTATGAGGCACCCCATCATGAGCACTTTATTTGTGAGTCTGAACCACAAGACAGTGGGAGAATGTCGGATTTCGTTCCCGTAGGCCCCATCGTGGCATCTGACTCAAAATTCTGGTCCACAAGGCAGGGGGTAGTGGGGTTGTCTTCGGGGACTATGCCCGGAGACAGCCCCAGGGGAAATTGTGTTAGTTTCAACCGCAGTGTGATAGATGTGGTCTACGATCGAAACTCTAAGGCTCCGGTCGCGTTTGTTAATTTGAGGCATCTATAGCGACAAAGCGGCATATCACTGAATCCCAAGGGACGTATGCATCAGGATACGGTACGGGCCGTTTTGTTGTATGGCTTCCTCCTCTGCGAGCAGCGGAACTGAGACGTCCCCAGATCTTCAACCACCGTTGTCTCACAACTACGGCTAACACCTATGGAAATATTATACAAGTGCGGAAATGCACTGTCTGAACCGGATCTCACATGTGAATACATCCCCCGGAACAGAAACAAGCGGCGGATTGAGCTCCAGGTAACTCAGCGATTAGGGCACGAAACCACTAACCAGCAGGTCCGTGGTTCAAATCCAACCGGGGTTCTTCTGTTGCTCCTGTTTATGTTTGGGCAACCTGGGAATATCCCAGCCCTCGCGCATCCTTCGAGTTGCACGGTACCTATGCAAGGAATTGGCTGAACGCTTGTTTTTCTTGCATATTGTAACTCTAAATTAAGAACCACTGCAGCCCATTGGTCGCAAACAGAAACAGAAATGTTTGTTAGACCTCCTAGGCAAGGAGACCTCAGGTTGACCTCAGATTGACCTCAGGTATATCTCGTTTGAGTACTATCGAATACATCCAATAATCAGCCGGCCGTGTTAATTTGTGCGCAAAACATCAAAAGTCTAGCCTTTCAAATACAGATTTATCAACAAATGCGGCGCGACGAATACATAGATAAAACGGTAGACAACCCAAGTCGTGAGGCAGAGCACCGATACTTAGACACACCCAAAAATTCATCCGAATCCATAGTTCATATAGCAGTATACATAAAGACTTAGCATTTGATGGTATCAACTGGCCTAGCAACGGGGGCTAAGCCTGCTCACGTATGTAGCGTGCGATGTCAGGAAGTCGGCGGTACTCGACGTTCACAAGCATTCAGTGACGGCACACGCCGGTTCTCAAGTGAGCAGATATGGAAATTGGTATTAGTGGAGCCACACGATACACAAAGCATACATCTGCACAGGCTGGGTGATGGAGGAGAGAAGACTAGAACGAGGCAAAAACGTGCATGTATTGAAAACGAAACGACAAGTACAAGTCAAGTAAGGTATAAAAAATAGGTCAAAGTCACTCAGGGTGATGTACAATCGGACTACAGCTTTCTATCTGGGGGGTCGTGGTGGCTCATCGGAGCATCCTGTCATAGGGGTAGAGATAAATACACTAAATCGTGTGATAAACACGAGCTAGCCGGTAAAGTCTAGTTTTAATTACGTTACACGGCACACCCAATCTTGTCAAGGCGTAACTAAGAGTGGCCTATAACTAACTTGGTCTTTACAGATGAGGACATTCGTCAACTCTTGCACAAGGTCAGTCCGTTCTGCGCGTTGGGGCCAGACGAGGTCCATCCAAGGATCCTGAAGGAAACGTCGCTCACACTGGCAAAGCATTTCGACCTGGCGTTTCGTCAGTCGCTTGACGAAGGTAACCTTCCCTCTGCTTGGAAGGAAGCGATTGTCATACCAATCTACAAAACCGGTGACCGACTATCGCCCGGCAGCTACAGGCCCAGTAGCCTCACTAGCCTACCGTGCAAAGTGGTGGAACGCATTCTGAAACGGACCATCCTAGATCAGCTTACTGCCAAAAATTTGCTATCCCCAGTTCAACACGGATTACTCCCAAACCGTTCTTGCGTGACGGACATGCCCGTATACATGGACGGCTTAACCCAAGCTAAGGACGAGGGACGCATTTTGGGTGCCATATTTTTCGACTTCTCAAAAGCATTCGATCGAGTCCCATACGTCCCGCTGCTCCACAAACTCGAGCCTTACGGGGTTCAAGGGAAGATCCTACTCTAGATCAAGGCGTTCCTATCAGACAGAACATGCCGAGTGAAAGTAGGCTCGACCTACTCCTCTCCAGCGCTGGTCTCCATTGGATTTCCTCAATGATCCGTTCTGGGACCATTGCTGTTTATGATCTACGTCAACGAACTTCCAGACGTTCTTTCAAGTCCACGTCTACCTTTTGCAGATGGCTTGAAATCCTGAATGGATGGATGGACGTCGATGCTGCAAAGCAGTGGTCGTTGGGCTGGCACCTTCCTCTGAATGACCAAAAGTGCGTCCATATGTCATTCGCAGGGGACTCAGCGAACGCCTTTGTCGTACATGGTGAGAATGGACCAGAAGACATCACGAAGATAGATACCAAAAAGGATTTGGGTACCTAGCACCCTTCAAACATGTCCTCACTGCACCATGAGAAATCGGTTCAAAAGGCATTCAAAGTTCTACGGATGACTCGGCGCATCTCCTCCCGTATTACTCACATGGACTTCCAAATACTCTATGGGGCCTAAGTCAGACCGCTTCTTGAATATGCCAACCAAGTTGTCTACTCAGGACGCACGAACGACGTAACCCTCACTGAGCGTGTTCAACGAGGCGCCACGAAACTTGTTGCTGGCCTTAAATCCGTGGCCTATGAAACGCGTCTTGCGGTACCTGACCTCTTTCCCTTGGTGTATCGTCGACTCCGAGGAGACCTAATACTTACTTATGTCCTGTTGGAACAAGGTTTGGCCAACAGGTTTTTCGCCGTTGATCCAGGCAACACACGGCGGGGACATGGTTAGAAGATTTTCAAACTCAGAGCGCACACTTTTTTTCTCACTTCGGGTAGTTGCTGGGGGAAATAACCTTCCTCCGACGGTTGTCCGTGCTAAATCTAGTACCCAGTTCAAAACACTATTAGACGCTTTTTATGCGAGTCCTCACGCTGGCAAGCTTACTGCCCTGCGCTGAGAACTTAAAGATCAGGGCTACACCACTTTTCCCCTTTTGC
This sequence comes from Opisthorchis felineus, assembly GCA_004794785.1. Taxonomy (NCBI): domain Eukaryota; kingdom Metazoa; phylum Platyhelminthes; class Trematoda; order Opisthorchiida; family Opisthorchiidae; genus Opisthorchis; species Opisthorchis felineus. The sequence goes on from SJOL01006486.1 coordinate 216,646, forward strand.
CTTTCAGGTGAGCGTCAGCTGCTGAACGACAAGAACAAAACCGACCCGGGAAACTTGGGCGAAGGCCTCGACCCTGTGTATCAGTCCGCGAATCCTTTGTAGCATGCACGCCATGGACAGTGATTCTCCGAAGGCAGGGGTTCAAGACAATTTCTGTGGATGGAAAACAGAAATAAAGCTCATGAGCCGAAGCCCAGTAAGCAAAGTTTTATATCACCATACTTACATATGAATCAATCAAACTGGCAGACACCGTATACCACAACGTAAGTCCGCGAAAGCACAACCGAAATAGGAGCGCAATGTCAAGGTCGAGTAGTGGTCAAGCTCCTGATGAAGGTCAAATAGAAGTCCGTATTCTAGTAAAAAAGAAGAAATATGTAAAGGGATACCCCTTTGTACACGATAAGCACGGGTGATGAAAAGCAGCCGCATTATTCAAGCTGAGGAATGATGCGAATCAGGAATTTTACCCGGTTATCCTACCACCCCAGGCCACTACATGCGTGGCATTCCGCGAACCCACCATAAATAGTCACTAAGGCTCCTGAAGACGCAAAGGAATGGCGGAATGTTTTGAAGAGAGACGGTGCAGGTTTGGAGGAAACTTAGAGATTCTAGCGGCCTCCAGAACATGCATGACTAACGAGTCTCAGTTGTTCCTATTCACGAAATCGTTGGTACAACCGGCCCCGGAAGTCCATAAGTAGGGAGCATAGAAAAACCTCGAGTTCGATCGATTTTCCATTATCTCCATTTAGTAGCGCTGCTAGATAAATAAAAACCGGGAGAAGTTCAAACCAGAAGCTACAGAGAGAAAACAACTGTACTCTTTTTTGGCTTTTCTGAATTAAGGGCCAGCTTTAGAACAACCGGTGACTGGCAAGGTACCGCCACGGCAAGCAGAGGCGCACCACAACATTATGTTTGTGATGGAGTGGGCTGTGAAGCCAAACAAGAATTTCGATCAGTGAGTATCTTCAGGGTGACCATTTTTTATATGCATACACTGCGCGTGATCGGAGCGTGTAATGTGGCTCTCGAGAATGAGAAACTATGGCTTCGTTTTTGTTTATATTAGTTGGACCTTGGCACAAAAATACACCAGACAGTAAACAGAACTGTAAGATCCATCCAACGATGGCACCCGGCTCGAAGGAACGAGGCGTAATTTGTCTGGGTACAGAAGTTCAAGACAGAAGTAGGGAAAAACGACGTTGTCAGCGGAGTTGGGTGTGAAAACAAATACCATGGCAGGCGCTAGATGCTCCCGGCAACAGATCGGAATTTCAGGGAGCAGGTGGCGATGCATTCCTAGGACGTGAAACGTCCGAATCACAGACAGGTAAGACAATGATTACTGGACAAAAACACTTGGGAAGTAAGCTGTTCCATGTGTGGGTTAACACCAGAGGGTCTACACTGATAAGAACCAACGCTGGATGAGAGCGCAAATTAAAAGTGCTCAGGGTCCCTTTCAACAAAGTGTACCTAGGGTAACCTGTGGCACGAAAAGACGCCCTGTTTACAAATTAGGAAGGAAATAACCGAGGACGTTTTGAAAGGCTGCGTGAGGGGACATATTGCGGGTACGGGATGGGAACTTGTTCCATAGTTTGAAACACATGTAGAACAGTAAGTTTTATTGAAGCGCAGTGTGACAGGCCAACAACGAAAGCAAAAGTTCAGAGACGCTGGTATCACGGGGAAGGCGGGAAGAAAACTCAGGTAAGAATCAGCTACCGAAACCCGTCGGTAGATCAGCGGATGCAAGACGGCTAGTGCGCCTCGGTCATAAAGGATCCAACCAAAATGACACACTATGAAGACGATATGGTAGCTGGGACGACGCCAGAAACAGGGGCTAAGCAAACGAGCGCTGCACATTCGCCACAGCAGTGCGGCATACCTGTGAATACTGTGAGGCAAATTCAGGGCTACATTCCAGAATGGGCCAGAAAAACTGCTTGAAGAGGGCAATTGAACATGGTTTGCCGTGTAATAAGCGGCGAACGGAAGCGCAGAGCTTGTTGTCTATAGCCATTTTGTTCCATGCGTGATGGGAAAAGCTAAAGGTGCAGGAGTACCTAGCATGTAATAAAAGTGCTTATTCCCGACTGGTGGTGGCACAGCATCAGGAGTGATCAAAATGGTACAGCCAGAATAAAAGCATGACTGGTGAGATTTGTTGGTACTGGGGTTTACGCGAAAACGGAGCTGTCTCACAAATAGTGGGAAGCAAATAAGTACGATGGATGCCAGGATAGTTAACTGGAGCAGTTAGTGGGCGTGACTTATACGGTAAGGCCATAGTGAAGTGCCCCCACTGGCTTTTAAACTGTGCCGGTGTTGAGGGAGGTATTGGAGATGCTAGGGATGAGGTGGGGATGTCCGGGCCACCAGCCTTCAAACTAGGCGAGGGGATACCGTCAGTGCTTGAAAAGTGGGAGTCTCTTAGGTGGTCGAACGAAGGAGTCAAGTCAGGGAAAGTAACTGAGAGTGTGCAGAATGTGGGGTTGATTTCGTCAGCAGATATGGTAATTACGGAACCAGTTGAGGAGCACTGTGCAGAGTGGCTCGATGCAGATCGCACATAGCATCTGGTGAAGGAGTTCGAAGATTCCACGTTATCACCAGGGCCACAAGGAGGCTGCTCGTCACCAGCCCCAGTTCTTCGAATTGCATATGGAATGGAGAATCAAGGCTTGTGAAAGAGGCGTCGTAGTATCTTTGACTGAACAGAACGGGCTACGGTGGTAAACTCCCTGCGTTTTTCAGGAGCTGGTTTGCCGGTGGTAAGGTCAGCCGTAAGTTTGTTCATAAGAATAGGTAAAATAGGTTATGGGTTCCTCGGAACGATCTACGACACTTCCTAATTTTATGGCTTCGAACAGTTCAGCGTCTGGCTTAACGACAACCAGAAACACAGGAAACTCGTGTGGGGGCAACTAGACATAGTGATGGCAGTACGTGGCGGTAAAAAATGTTGCCCACGATTTGGGCGTCCCGAGAGAGAAAGCATTCGTCCAAGGCTGTGTGGATCAAAAAGATTGTAAGGGCTTCAAAGATGCCAGGGAAACGTATGAATGAGCTCAAGGGAGGAGAAGCAGGAGATGGATGGGCACTCATCTAGCTGCAAGTGACAACACGGCGGTCGCTATCGGGAAACTTCGGGCCAACGGCAGCAGTGAGATATAAGCAACCGTTGACAAGGGCAGTGTCTAATGTGTGGTGACCGCGTTTGGGGTGCCTTAAAAGCTGAGTCCAGCCTTCGACATCAAGCTTGGAAAGCAGATGCGAAATGCGATAGGGAGTATGTGTTGAGACAAGATCTCGGGAAGATCGGGGTTACCAACAATTAATTTCTGCTGGTGAGGTAGAGCTTGGACATGGGAAAATGGCGTGGACACCTGGCAGAGTTAGCTAGAGGAGTGTGAATGGGGCATGCACGAACACCCGAAATTGAATAGCGGGTTAGGCCGTCAGGCAGAAAGCCAAACAAAGTCTGGAGGGTCTGCCAGTAGTAGATCGTCAATAGAGGAGGCGTCCATTTCAGTCTATTTCAGTGTGTGGGGCAGCCACCACCACGGCAATGGGAGCAATCGGAACGGGGGTAGGGCATCCAGGGGGAAGATAAGGGCATCGGGCGTGCTAAAATTAAGCTGCGTTTTAGTTTTCAGTTTTTAACGAGCGACAGGCTGGTTTGTGTAATTCTTTGTAACGGCCGCATCAACGGCATCAAAAGATGGTACCATACGTGGCAGTTGAACAGAAGTAGCAAGATCAGAGGCACCCAATATGGATGGGCTGTTGGGTGATTAACTAAGGATAGATGGGAGGGTATTGCAGAGGCAAAAATAAGACTGGAGTTCTGTCTTGTAGAGTCACCCTCACTGAATGCTCAAGCGTGGGGGTATAGACAGCCAAACTGGGCTAACTGAAAGAGTTGGCGTAGGAGGCCTATAGAACGAGGTGCAAGGTAAAAAGAGGTAACAGAGGGGATCGGAGAAGCTAGTGGTGCAACCAGTCCGTCTAAGAGAAGAAGTGTGCTCCGCTGGGGGGTGAAGAATAATCGTCTGCGTTGGTAGATGTGGTCGGAGATTTGAAGTGGAGAGACGAGATAAAATTACGGGCCGTTGAGATGGTGCCGCACTTGGCTGTGGGGGAGGCAGGTGACTGCCGAAGAAGGATCTCAGGCGATTAGTATGAGGGTGGTCATGATGTGGAACCTAACGAGGAATAAGACCGAATAATGGTATTTGCGGGTTAGGAATTCCGCCATGGACCTGGTTTGCACGGCTTGATGGTCACATGTGTATTTATGCAGAATTCGTTGCATGGCCTGGTTTGTACACGAAAACTGGAGGGTACAAACTGGGGCTATTTGTTGTGGGAGAGGGCATTACGAAACCAGGCTTCGTCAGCAGGCGTTTGAGCCCGATGAAACGCTCTGGTGGGACGACACGGGGTGGCATTAGGTCGGGGGTTTAAAAGCACGAAACTGTGCTGTCATTTTTTATTGCAAACTCAAGTCGGGGCTGATGAGATACCGAATCTGTGAAACCAACAGTGAACTTTGTTGGCTTCAGGTCAGAAATGACATGGGTAGGTGCGCAAAAGTAGGAGTAAAGGGCTCGTAATCGTGAGCGGAGGATGCGGGACCTGAAGCCGACAAGCGTTTTGTGTGGCACTAAGACACGGGTAAATGCCACAATATGGCGAGCTGCAACAAAGGTCAAGCCTAGGATGATGAAGATTTGAGAGAGGGTGGGTACTAGATTACTGAGAATTTCGGGGTGACGTGTCAACTCCAGCATTAGTAGAGGCGACTGAAGGCCCGACTGGTTTAGGATTAGCTTCAGTGCTGCCGGTGACGGTTGGAAACCCGAAGAATTTAATGCGACTGCATAAGAGGCCAGGTCGGTTTGCAGACTCAGTAGGCTGTTGCTTGAAGCACGGGTTCCTAAGCTGCTATGCCCACGTGCGTCAGCGACGATCCAGCTTGCGTAGTTGTCCAAGTGGTGGGTCGCACTGGAAACCTGAGATTGATTCATTCCGAGAGTAATGACCGGTACATACTGGTGAAGGGAAAAGATATCCGTTTGGCAGTTTTCATGGCCGACTCTGGAGAAATGTAGCGTGAAATTTTAGCAGTTTTTGCGGTCGAGTACCAACAGCATTGGCCTTTACGGTTTGCAATTTTTGGGTGTAGCGGAGGAGAACCTGGGATGCAGGCAGACGCACAGCATCGTTTTCGTCCATGAATCGCAATAATATTGGGTAAATAAAGGGTAGTTTTGACTTTCGGGGCCGCCGAGCTGTGCTGGTGTCAAGCTTGTTACATACTGTCAGGATAGCAGTTTTTGTGACCTCGAGTGGGATGCGATTAGGGGCATTGTACGTTCGGATCGGGTGGAGACATTTCATACTTCGACTGATCTCAGAGGCAATAAAACTTGAGGCATTTTCAAGAGTTAAAGAATTGCATTTTGCATGAGGAGTTAGAAAGCAAGCAATTGGCCGCGTGCATCGGAAATCAGCCAGGTTGCTTTGCATATTATGCTCACTAGCTTTGAGATTTGCCAGATGTGGTCTTCTAGGCTCTTCTGGTAAGAGAGAAGGAAAAAGTTGCTGTGTGGGACGGTTGGTACTACCGAACAGTCTGAAGCTACTCTGGGTGCTTTGTCGACCGGCCTTGAATTGATGGTCTTGAAGGTTGGGTCGCTTTGCTGCGAGGCACTTCCTTGGACGCAGTGAGAGGATTTATGATGGAATTAAGTGTCTAATGACCGCTTGAAAGAACAAGGGAGTGGTGACACTACATGCTAAGTCGATTTATGTCGAAGGATATCTGTTAATGAAGCAATGAGTGGGACTAAATCTTACAGTCCTCAGTTGGACGATCCCAGGAGCAGCTCAGCTTCAGCGTTGGCCTCCAGTGTGACTAGACACTTTTGACAGGATTGTGCGAGTGAAGATCGGTGGCAATATGTCGACAAGAACGATAAGCTAGATGGGTTGCAAATCTGTTAGGCAGACCGGGCGAGATAAGACGAAGGAAGGGGTCTTAACCTATCAAGTGCACAAGAATGTGGGGCCCTAACCAGGCCCTAACCTAACAAATCGCAGCAGGGTCCGTTTGTAGCAATAATAAGTTTTATTTCCCAACTTGCAGGGAACATGTCAAACGAGGCATGATTTGGTCGTTACAACCTGAACGCGGCGGGCAAAAACACAGCGGGGAGGAAAATACTACGTACGGTACAAGTTTATTACGTGGAAAGTCACCGCAGCTGTGAGAACCAAAAAACTAGAACAATGGGGCCTCAGGTACATGGAAGCTGTCGCTTACCATTAATGACTTTGGGCGGTTGAGTAAATGGCAAGGGTCACCAGAAGCAAAAATGGAGATTAAGATAGAAGAATTCAAAGCAGAGACAAGTTGCAAGTTTTGTCTCAAAAATATGGTCTACACTGAAAGTGAGTAGACTCACTGGTGCCGCTGTTGTAGGGAATTCAGGCGTAAAGAATATTTTCGATGAAGGTAGATAGTGCTAACGCATAGGGCCGAGCAAATATCATAAATGAAATCATTGAACTGAAGTTTTTGCGGAAAACCAGGTCGGTTAAATCCGAACGAAAGGTTCAGCGTGTTAGCACGTGATCGTTCCAGAGGCGGTTGGGGCTGGGTGATAAATTTGTTCGTAGTTGCAGCTACAGGCTCGTGGGAGCGAGAGGTGAAGGTCGAAGGCAGGAAGAAAATATTTGTTGGAGTGCCATCAGACTGGGAATTGCAGTGCCGTAACATCATTGCACTAACCTACTTCGGTTTCTGGACAGCCCCATAACATACGTCAAGGTTGCGGCATTCTGACAGGGGTTGCGCATTCAGGTGGCGTCTGGATCTGGTTTGGACGAGGGGATTGACACAGGTAGAGTCAGCTCGACGTAGAGTTAAGGGTAATTTTGATTTACCTGGAGGAGTTTGTGGGTGTGGACCGGGTACCACCATACTGAATTAATGGCGGTCATTCGGGGCGTTTCGGGCGGCTACTGCCGAAGTTTGGAGCTCGGGAATAGGGAGAATGAGGAAGGAATGGTAGGAGAGCGCTAGCGCCCGGTGAGTTCCGGGGTGTTAGATAAAACGATGTCCGGTAGAAATAATAATCCAAAAGGGAACGACAGCAAGTCAAATGAACTGACGACAGGGTGGATTTTTGTCGGCTGGTTTAGCAGCCAAGTACTAGTTGAGGTTACCGATGTAGTATGAGGACACAGCAAATCATTATTAGGTGGGCCTACCTCGGAGTAAATACAGTACATTCATATAGCGATGCGAGAGACTATCATTGGTGGTAAGAGTTGCTTTTCGTGTTTGCACTGAGTATCAGTCGATCGGAAGGCGCAAGGCCAGGGCAAGGCTGGTTGCGCAACTTTGGAAAGGTCAGGACTTAGCAACCGAGGTAGCGAGCAATGAGGTTAGCCGTAGGACCAGTTAGTATGGGTGACGAAAGGGAAGTGTATTAGTTTCTAGCTCAGCTTAAGAATCCAATAAGAGGGTCTCCGTTGTGAAGAGTGTGTGGGTAGGGGTAATGTACAAAAGGAAAGCGGGCGGTTAATGATCGGTTGAGCCGGAGCTTCCGAGATAGCGGTTAGGGACTGGAGAGTAACTGGAAGTTACTAAGTGGACCAAACAAAATATAAGAGTATGGTTCACCAGTCACTGAGTCACCGCTGTCAGCTCCAAGCAACGAATTTTGCATGGCAAAAACAGCCAACAAGTGCTAGCCGTGACTGCTAGCATCCAGGTAGTAATAAGGTCCCTATATTTTATATGTATATGATCACTTCATGGAACAAGCGGAAAGGACGTGTGTGTTCTGTCTCGCTGATGAAATGGAGTTCGGGTGCTGCAGCCCCACCTAAGACGCCTTGCACGTCGATGTTAGCCTTGAGCCTTGCACAGTATCTTCAGGCTACCCCACGCATTTTTTAAAATCAGATTGAAGAACAGTTGTCCTTTGCTTGTATTTCGTAGTGTTGCCAGGGGGGTGGCAACCGGGACAAGTCCAAACCAGCTGCCGACAAAAACAAGGTGCGCTTTTATGGATTTGCTCTATTAAAGGCCAGGCTCAGAACCACCGGCGATGGGTGATGCACCTATGCTGCTAAAGGAGTGGCAATTATACGAACGTACCATGGTGCAACGTAACAGGCCGACCCTCCATGCAGGGCTTACCCGTCCACCACACGAGGTTTTTATCCCTCGTGCATGCTACCAGATCTGCAGGGTAACAAGCCACCAAGCAGTCATAATTGCGGTTTGTGCATTGATAACAAATTCCAGCTACCAGACACTTTCACCGATCGGGGGGAGAACCAGGCCAGTAAAACGGCTCAATCAGTTTTAACAAGCAAACAGAAAACAGCCACTGGAAGAGGCAGGTGGTGGAGGTAAATGAAACGGCAGCTACCTTTTGGGTCGTGAGAGCAGAATGGAGATATTCAGAGCCTGTGCACTGCGGCTAAACGACGACGAAGCTTCAGTGTGAACCGCCATGTCAGGCAAAGGTTTACCACAATTTTAAGTGTGTGTGAATGAATGGGCAGTAAAACCAAGTAAGTATTTCACTCATTGTGCATCTTCAGACGCAATATTTGACGTGCGTGCACTGCGCGTGATCAGGGGATGCGGAACTGTTCTGAAGAGTGAGGAAATAAGGCTTCGGTTTGGTCACTGTTAGTTAGACCTAGGTAAAGCAATGCACCAGACATAAAATAAAGCTGACAGAGTTATTCGGGGATGGGACCCGGCTTGAAAAACAAGGAATAAGTTGGCCGGGCGCAGAAGCTAAGAGCAGAAGGCAAGAAAATATAGCAGGGTCAGCGGAGACGGGCATGAAAACAGTTACGTAGGCAGGCGCTAGACACTAGGCAACAGATCTGCACTTCGGGGAACAGGTACAGATGCTGTCCCAGGAAGCGAAACTTCTGCTTAAGAGATAGGCAAGAGGGTAAGTAATGGCCAAGAACACTTAGGAGGGAGGCTGGTTAACCGCGAAGGTTCGAGCTGAAAAGTGTACATTCTAGGACAAAGTACTAGGACAGTTGGGTTGACAGCGCAAGTTAGAAGGGATCGGAGCCTCTTTCAAAGAGTCTGGTGTAAGCTGTGGCGCGAAAAGCCGCTCGGCTGCGTCAATAGAAAGGTAAGAATCGATAGTGTTTTGAAAGCCTACATGAAAGGATATATTGCGGATACAGGAAAGGAGTTCGCTCCTTAATTTGGAATATGGGCAGATGAAAACGTTTTGTCTAAAGGCAGTTCGGCAGGCCGACGGTGGGAGCAAACGTCCGGAGTTGCGGACATTATATGGAGGGCAGGATGAAGGCTCAGGGCGGCAGTCAGCTATGTAGGCCCGTTGGTAGATTAGACAATGCAGAAGGCCTAGGTCTAATCTAATGCGTCTGAGCCATAAAGGATCCAGCCCAAGTGACACACTATGAAGACGGTGTGGTAGTTTGGACGACGCCGGAAAAAAGGACGTAGTAACCGAGCGCTGCACATTCTCTACAGCAGTCCGGCATGCCTGTGAATACTGTGAGGCACATTCAAGGCTAGATTCCAAAATGAGTCTTACAAACTGCTTAAAGGTGGTACTTAAACATGGTTCACTCTGGAAAGATTGGCGAATGAAGGCTCAGAGACTGCGGTCTTTGGCCACCTTGCACCATGCATGTGGGGACAACTAAACGCCCGGCAATAATAAGACTTAGGCCTCTCACTTGGGAAAGAGCAGGAATCGCAAGTCCATGAAGAATAAACATCTGAGAAGGAATCTGAAATTGATGTGAAAGAGCTTGCATTTTGGAAAGGCCAAGGAAGGACAGGAGTTAGAGGATCAGAAGGATAAAGAATTCAGATCATACTAGATGTTAGCTATAGTAGAAGCGGAGTCACCGGCCCTAAACTTGTAACCTATCTTAACACATCGGCGAATAGAATAGCTGACCCATGGGTGATCGACTGAGTGACATTATTAATGTATAACAACAGCAGTATGGGGCCAAGCACGCTACCGCGGGTAATTCCGGTGGTGATGGGCAGTGTTGATGAGGGGAGATCCCCGATTTTGGTGACCTGGGTACTCCCGTGAGGTAAGAAATGAACCAACGCAGTAGCGGGTCACCAGTCTCGGTAGATCGTAGTTTGTTTAGGGGTACATTGTTAGGCTAAATGCTAGGCCTTTTGGCTTGAGGCGCTTCTTTTCACATGGTGAGGGGATGGATGATAGAAATTCGGGGTCTACCAAGCGCTTACAGGAAGACGGGAGTAGTGGTATCATACTAACTTATCAGGTGCACGCGAACTTGAGACGCTGACCGCAGCAGAGTCCGTTTACATACGAAAGCACGCGTGCAGGGATTTGGTGCGTGAAAAGGACGCCCTCACGGATTCACGGATTCACGGATTGATACACAGGATCGAGGCTTTTGCCTGGGTTTCCCGGGTTGGTTTTGTTCTTGTCGTTCAGCAGCTGCCATTCACCTGAAAGGCACAAGCAAAAAAAGGGTGAAGCACTGCTCTTTAAGTTTCCAGCGCGGGGCAGTATGTTTGTCAGCACGAGGACTCGCATAGGAAAGTGTCTAATAGTGCTTTGAACTGGATTCTAGAAGCAACGTGGACAACCGTCGGAGGAAGGTTACTCCACGCAGCAACTACAGGAAATGAGAAAATTTTTTGCCTTATAAAAGTGTTCTTTCTGAACTTGAAAATCTTCTCAACATGTCCATGCCGTGTGTTTGCAGGCTCAAGGGTGTAAAACCTGTTAGCCAAACCTTGTTCAAACAGGGCATAAGTAAGAATTAGGTCCCCTCGGAGGTGGCGGTACTCGAGGGGAAAGAGGTCAAGCGCCGTGAGACGCATTTCGTAGTCCACGGATTTAAGGCCGGCAACCATTTTCGAAGCAGCTCGCTGGAAACGCTCAGTGAGGGTTACGTCCTTCGTGCGTCCTGAGTAGACAACTTAGTTGGCATATTCAAGAAGCGGTCTGACGTAGGCCCCATAGAGTATTTGGAAGTCCATGTGAGTAATACGGGAGGAGATGCGCCGAGTCATCCGTAGAACGTTGAATGCCTTTTGGGCCGATTTCCCATGGTGCAGTGAAAAGGACATGTTTGAAGAAAGCCAGATACCCAATCCATTATGGCATCTATCCTCGTGATGTTTTCTGGTCTGTTCTCACCATGCACAACATAAGGCGTTCGCTGAGTCTCCTCCAAGTGACATATGGACTCACTTCTCGTAATTCATCGGAAGGTACCAGTCCAATGACCAATGTTTTGCGGCGGTTACATCCATTTGAAGGGCGCTGGCCTTGGTACTCCAAGATTTTGGGTCGTCCGCAAAAAGTAGACATGGACTTGAAAGAACGTCTGGAAGGTGGTTGACGTATATCAGAAACAGCAGTGGTCCCAGAACGGAGCCTTGAGGAACTCTAATGGAGACCGGCGCTGGAGAAGAGTAGGCCGAGCCTACTTTCACTCGGAATGTTCTATCTGATAGGAACGCCATAATCCAGATTAGAATCTCCCCTTGAATCCCGTAAGACTCGAGTTTGTGGAGCAGCGGGACGTATGGGACTCGATCGAATGCTTTTGAGAAGTCAAAAAATATGGCATCCTATATGAGTCCCTCGTCCTTGGCTTGGGTTAAGCTGTCCATAAAAACGAGCATGTCCGTCACGCAAGAGCGGTATGGGAGAACTCCGTGTTGAACTGGAGATATCAAGTTGTTGGAGGTAAGGTGGTCTAGGATGGCTCGCTTCAGAATGCGTTCCATCACCTTGCACAGTACGCTAGTGAGGCTACTGGGCCTGTAGCTGCCGGGCGATAGTCGGTCATTAGTTTTGTAGATTGGTGTGGTAATCGCTTCCCTCCATGAAGAGCGAAGGCGGCCTTCGTCAAGCGACTGACGAAACACCAGGTTGAAGTTATTTGCCAGTGTGTACGACGTTTCCTTCAGGATTTTTGAATGGACTTCGTCAGGCCCCAACGCGCAGAACGGACTGGTATTGTGCAAGAGTTGACGAACGTCCTCCACCATGAAGACCATATCTGTTATAGGCCGTTTTTTAGTTATGCCTTGACGAGGTTGGATGTGACGAGGACGCTGGGGCTGAATATATGCCTGCATAGTGTTCCCTGGAGATCTCAGATACCACTATTGTGTCACTCGTGGGTTTCCCGTTCCTGTCTCTCAAGGAGAACGCGGATGGCTTGTTTCTGCGTCGATGTTTCATGTATTTAAACAGCACATTTCTCTCAAGTAGAACATAAGGTTGACGGAAACTCGGGGACTGCGCCTACCTGATGAGCCCCAAGAAGAGCGAAACATGTCGTGGGCTGCCGAAGAGTTTTCAGCAACCTTGTGAGTAGTTTCCTTCATGAAAAGCACACTTCTCTCTTTTCGGGCGAGGTCCTGAAAGGTAGTTTGTCTTCGTATGTTCCATTGGCGAATTTCTGATTTACAGGGATTCCGCATTTTACGAAATGCCAGCTCATCTTCTGTGTCTCCCGTAGTCAACTTTTTGAAAAATATTTGAGACCCTTTTTCCAGAAGACGCCTAATCATTTTCGGTAGCTTGCAGCTAATCCGACTGCGTGCTGTTTTTTGTGGACGAACATCGCGTCAGCTACGTGAACTTTCTAGACAATGGTCCTGTATAAGTCCTCCGCTGAAGCTGGTCCCAATTTAACTTGATCAATAAAGGGGTGCATTCCTTCGAAGTCTGCACGGCAGAAGTTCCGAACCCACGTTTGAGGTTCGGGATTTCTGGCCGAGTATCAGATGAAATCATAGGTCAGCACACAGTGGTCACTATGTCACAGTGTAGTGCTAAATATCACTTGATAAACGAAGTGTCTTTGTTGGTGATGGCCGAGTCCAGGAGGAATGGTAGTTGGCCTGCTTGGTATCTGGTGGGTGCAACGACACGTTGAGTCCAAGCGCTCTGTTGAACGACTGGTCAGCACCGCTGAAAAAGATCCACTCGATCCGACGCGCTGAGACTCCATCTAGGAGGCCTTGGGGGCGTTAAAATCACCTACAAGTAAGAGATGTGTGAAGCGGTACCTGGAAGAAAGTTTCTCAAGCGTTTTTATGAGGAACTGGTTATCTTCCGGCGTAGTCGGTGGCAACGGTAGACCACACCGAGAAGAAGAGACTCGGTCCCGCGCAGTGGGATTTAAATCCACAATGCATCGCAAAAAGGTGCAGGAGTAGTATCGGAGAGGACAATCGGGATGGGCATGGCCACATGTAAATATAAAGCAATCCCACCAGCCCTCCCGCGTTTTGGATCAGCCCGAAAAACAGAGCATCCGTCCACCGAGATCTCCGCGTCAGAGAGATCTGGTGTGAGCCATGTCTCTGCGAGTGCGACTTTGGACGGCTGTTCAAGGCAAGCTGACTGTTTAAAATTGCAGTTTGTTGAAAAGGCTGAGGCAGTTTGTGGACAAGCATTTCAACATTGTCTCTGCTGCTTTCGACGGTGAGGAGCCGAGAGGTGTGTAACCAGAGAGGATAGCAGACTTAATAGTTGTCTCCGCACGTCTGACCCAGTCCAGCTCAGAAGTTGTGACTTGGGTGTGGGGATCGCTGCTGATCCTTTATCGTTTGTTACGGAAAGCGCTGATAGCTCTACGTACTTTGGGCGCTGCGTCCCCGTGAGGCTTGCCTCCTCCAGAGCATCGCTGCCTTGAATAGTCAAAAGGTCAGCGGTGGTTGAGTAGAAGCTGCAACCCGGAGTTGCAGCCGGTTGTGTCGGCGTGCCTTCCGGAGCACAGGGGGCTATAACTACAATCCGTTCTGCCATACGTTCGGGGTCGGCCGAACTGGCGCCAAGCGGAAACTTTTTTCGCACTTCTCCCCTAGAAGTTTTGTGGCCCAGCTTTTGCGCCTCTAGAGGGCGATCCTCTGATGTACGCCTAATCGCTGGGTATGTCTTTTGAATGCTGACAGCCCGCTCCAAGGTTTTCTGTACGGCAGACCGGGAGGAAAGGGTGACCAGAAGCCCAAGTGTTCGCTTGCTTCCCTTCTGACGTAGCCAATCTGCGTGAAGCAATTCGTGGTTGGGCTTCGTTATGACACTACCAAGGAACGACTTTGTCTGCTTCATTGGCGTGATTTTTCTGGAGAACGACTCCCAGATGATCAGCCTGCTCTCCTATACGCGTCTGTCTACTAGAGACGCCGTGGTGGTCTTTATTGCAACGTCGGATAGCTGGATGACTTTCTTCGCAGCCAGCGGACCCGGGATGGATAGCGCAAGATACTCGTTCAGCGAAGAACGTTTGTTATCAAATTTCGCCCACGTCGCCGTATTCTTTGAGTTTGCATCCTCCAGAGCTTTAGAAAGGAGCTCCATTTTCGCTTCTAGTGTCCCGATTAAAGCGGAACAGTCACACTGGCCTAGTCGATTTTGCGGTGCAGATTTGGTTCCGTTTTTGGTGGCCGTCTTCTTAGTTGTGGAATGCATTGCCCCCCTATGGTAAAGGCAGCTGGGGTAGAAAAACGGGTCAGGAGAGTTGGCCAGGTGGCTCACCTGGTCGTCCTGTAAACTTGTGCATTGAAAGTGCCACCAAGCCTTGCAGGAAGGGCATTGCATACCACGTCTTAAATTCGACGGACACCCATTTCGTCCACATCTGTTGTGGTCCATCGATGGCTGAGGAGAGCAGCTTGGATTGATTTGGGTCAACATTGAGATTGGGTGCAAAATAGGAACTGAGTGCAAAATAACAGATGTTATCACGTAAATGTTATGTTGGAGTGAAAACAATCAACAAATGACACGTGTGAACTCTGTAAGCAGATTGAACAGCGAAAGAATTCTTTCACAAAATCGCACGAGGAAAAACGAAACCAATTCCGAACGTACCGCGCTTCAGCTTGCGCGAGGGCGCTAATATTGCTAAATATGGGGCGGCTGCAAGTTATTATGATGACGGTAGGATTGTTGTTTCTTGCGAGCCACGGGGCGAATATCTGGAAGTAGAAAGGTCTCGTGAAACTGGCACCGGCAAGCTTGGACGTCAAGAAAGTCTAATCAAGTGGGGAAGAGTCAGAGGGCAGGGTGAATGCAGGCGACTTGGGAGCTCTCTAAATAAGTAATCAATTACTATACTAGAATTACGCAAGCCGCTACGGACTGTCTGGGGTCCATAAATATTTTACTACGTCTGACTTACAGATTCTAGGATCGCATAACCTGCACAACGCAATCTGCAGATACGTTAAAAATAGGCTAATTGTTCCCCAATTTTAAATTTTCTGGGCCTTAATGACTGTGCATGCAGGATTTTACGTTGCTCTACATTCTCAGTTGGTTGTTTGGGCAGCGGCTGCCTACAGTTATTCATGCGCTCCTGCGATTCAATTGAAAAATTGTGCACACTTTACCTACGCCATCGGGCTCCATATATTTAGGATTGTTGTATCTCTGGGCGATGAAACACCGGGCTAAAACCCAAGCAGGGAGCTAACCCTCATCCGTGAGTTACCCATGCTGGCCGGAAAAATTCATAGTCGGCTTAAACGTTCGCCAATTTGCTATCCCGCACTAGCCATTCATTTAACCAGCTCCCTTCCTCAGATAAATTTGCATTTAACTTACGTCTTCTGCTTGCCACTCAGCTCTAATCAGTGTGGCCCCCATACTCCATAAGTCCAGACCACGCAGTGAATATGGAATTGCTATAGACATAACACCATACAATCTGGTGACAAGGTATACCCTCAGCTTAAAATAGTTTCAGCGTAACACCCTACTCATGGTCTGCTACGATCGCATCAACCACGACACGGCAGTTAGTAACCATACCTCATCTTTTGAACTCCATGCAGCTGTACGTTAAACGTTTTGGTAGACTTTGCCCACTCTTCCGCCCAACCGTCTTCCCATTTTTTCCCCGAAATTCTCACTGTCCATCCCGGACAGAAGTGACACTTTAATAAACAAGCACGCGGCATTCTCGAAAAACATTAGTTGCTCTGCGCTGGCTTTTCTCCTTCTTGATTCCTCGCCTAATATTAACGTCTAGTTTGCTGTGACCGACAACCTCCTGCCATGATTTGTTCGTATCCCTCTGTTTAACCCTCACATTTGTGCTGACAACTGCAACGGCGTGGTTGTGCAAAAATTGGCGCGTTCACGTTTATTTTGTGTGGCAGCTCTGCGTTTCTGAACTTCCAAACGTCCGCAGTACCTGAAGCCTGTGATTCTATTTCTCTATTGTCCGTATGCTTGTGCTCCATGGCAGGCCATCTACACTCTCGGAATAGCTGCCAGGATTATTTAGATGAGGGAACGGAAACAAGAATTTGCTGAGGGCCAATAAGTCTCACCAAGTTACTTCCCGAAGTAACGAAACTTATTATCCATAGGAGAATTATGCAACATCTTATGGATAAAGTAGCAACTCGGCTTCACACATCAGGCGTCTCGGCAGTCCAATTCGCGGTCAGATTTATAACACACAGACGTACGCCGAATGGCAGCTAAAAATTTGCATGAAGTCACTCCGGTTACAGAGATGCAAGAAGTTATGTGATCTACTGTTTCATGCTGCTTCATTTTTGGAAGACATCGTGTGGGATAACTTGTCTTGGACACCTGTCCGCGCAGCATTTAGGACCCAATCAAATTTAACTTTTGGATGTTGTTTTATGGGTCGTCAAACTGGCATGATTACTGCCGTGCGATAAGAAAGCAGTAGTGTTGCTACACCCTTAACTTGCTTTCGACCTTCAAGCGAACCTAGAAAAACCAGACCCGGACACTTTGGGTGAAGGACCCGATCCTGTGTACCAGCCGTACATCCGCGTCCGTTGCGTCCGTTGTATATATGCGTCCGTTGATACAATTGACCTCAACGTGCATTCACTGTAGACGCAAAAGCTATTCGTTTTGTCGTGGAAGTTGATTGCTCTCCTCTCTCACAATTTCAAACAGGACAGTATCACATTAACAACGCCCGTCGTCAACATTAGCGGCAGCAATGCCTGTCACTGCCTATCCACCTTGAAACAGATGGTCCTACTGCAATGAGACGATAGTTTTGGGCACGAGCTGATATAGATATGCCGCTCCGAAAGTCATCGACTTCAGATAGGATAAAAAACATGTCAGGCATTTCTAGGTTCCTCAAACTTCCTAGAGGATATGCCACCAAAATACGTTTTATTCATCCCCGATTTTCAAGACAAATGTGCCCAACAAAAGTGAATAGAGGCAACATAGCAGCGAAGCATATTCAGTCTGTGCTCGCCAGTCACCGAGCGGTGCGTTGAAATTTGGTTTCGTTTTTGCCCTTGCAAATTTCTAAAAAAACTTTCGTTGTCTTACCTATTTACAGAGCTAACACTTGCCAATTTATTGTTTTTTTCACTCTAACTTATCCGGTGCGTTAAAAGCTCTGACAGATTACACTCCATTGCTGCAGTGCACTCACTTTCAATTGTGAGCCGGATGATTACAAGCCGCTCTTCTCTAAATCTGTTGATGGATCAAAACAGATGTGGACGAAATGGATGCCCAGCAAATGTTAGACACAGAATGCATTGACAAACCTTCCAGGCCCGGTGGCATTTCAGATGTACATGCTTGCTTGAGAAAAACCTGGTACTTCTTTCCAAAGCTCTGTGAGACAAACAGTAAGACCAAGGCGGCCTGGACGAAGGTAGATGACGAACTTTCGTCTCTAAGCAAGCACCTAGGGCCATCCACTCCGGACCCTTCTGCAGCGAAGAACGTTATCCAGCTTTCTGATGTGGCAATCAAGAACACCACAGCATCCTTAATGGACAGGCGCTTGAGGAGGTGCAAGCTGATCATCTGGAGGTTGTTCGCCAGAATAATCGCTCCGGCAAAACTGACACAGTCACTCCTTGGTTGCCTCGTCACAAAGCCTGGAAATGAGTCTTTTCACGCACAGTGGTTACGCACAAAGGGAAGCAAGCAAACATCTGGGCTTCTTGTTGACCTTTCCTCGTCGGCGGTCGCAGAGACTAGCCTGGCGCGGGCTGTAAGATTTCAAAAGGCCTATCCAAGAATCAAGGGACAGCCCAAGGCCACGAAGCCTCATTGACGGTCTTGGGCTTCGGTTCACACTGGCCGGCCAGATCACGGCAGTTCTGCTGTCTCTCCAGCTACGTTATTCGGGTTCCACATTTTCTGCAGTTTGAAGTTTTTTTATCACGTACCAGGCAGGAAGCCTCTTGCTATGCCCTCCCCCGTATTGTTTTTGCCCGCCACTTTGAAATCTTAATGATCGTATCTTGTCTCATCTGACACGTTCCCCATAAGAAAGAAAGCGCCCTTGTATTTTTGGTTCCCTATCCATGCAGACTCAGGCGTGACCAAGTCTACTTCTGATAATGCCCGCTTTTTATGTCACCGTTCCTTTTCCACGAAATTCCCAGTACCCACAAACCCCACCAGTCATGCTCTTATTCTGACTGTAACATTATGATCATGCCTGAGGGTATGCCACCCACTAGATGGAAATTAACATTATTACTAATAATGTTATTATTATTATGTCTGAAAATCGGCCTATAGAGGAGGGAAAACTAAGCCACAGCAGTCCTGGATGAGAGGCGCAAAACATGATACCGCCTGTCAAATTTTCCGCCGACTCCAAAGTTATGGCCAACCCGATGGTTTTTGTAGACCCCTGTTCTCTTGACTTTACGCCGACGCAACCGTCAGTGACTCCGGGTTGCAGTTTATGCTCAACCGCCGCACACCCCTTGACTCCCAAAGAAAGTGGTGCTCGTGGGAAGGCAAAACTTGCATGGGCGCAGCTTTAATATATGTGGAATTATTATAGCTTATCTCCTTACCAGACGACAAAGGCGCAGCGGTGAACTTCACACCCAGTTCACAAGTTCTAAGCTGGATTGGGTCATCCGTGCGGAGACAAGCAGCAAAGTCTACTGACAGATCAACCACAAGCGTTAACCTTGACGTCAGGGACTGCTACAAGAACGCCACAACCACAAGAGCAAAACCGCTGTCCTCCAGCTCGACTCCGTAAAAAGCAGCCTCTACGATTATGGACACAATCGTCACTCGAGGACCAAAGCCAAAAACCTGACAGCAGCGTACCGAAAATTTCTACATATACCGAGTTGGCCACGCTGATCGCGGACGAGATGGGATTCCTCACAAACAAAAAAGCGAGGGCGTATGCGGTTAAAAAGACCACGTAAGCTTCGCCCGATCGAAAAGACGTCGGCTAGATTATAGGCTCAGTACTTCGCAAAATCGAGGCTCTTGTATTTGCCATCGAAATGCATACCTCTCCGGTGGTTCCATCCACCACACAAGCGACCCGACAGGACCGCACGTAGACACCTTGCCGGTCAAACCGCACCAAAAAGACGAAGAAATAAAATGAACGAATATTCCTTACATATTTTTAAACAACAACAAATCCAGTGGTCAAAATGTTAGTGATGCAAAAGCTGAAAATGGCAGCCATCAAAACGTTCTAGTACGGGGGAGGGAAAAACAATGTCCTCCAGAACCAAAAATCCCGCGCAAACCTGACACCCAGGAGGAAAAACCCCACCCTGTGCAGTTCTCGGAAACGCCAAGGAAGGAAGCAGAAAATACGCCACAGATGTATTTTACGAATCCTTGGACACAATCCTCGCATTCAGGGAGTAAATCTGCCAACCCCTCTGGCAACACACCTCTCGGCTCCCCACCTTCGAAGGCAGCAGAGGCGGTGTTGAAATGCCACAAACTGCTTCAGCCTTTTCACCAAGCTTCGCGCTATTAAACAGTCAGCTTGCCTTGAACAGGCGTCCAAAATCGCACTCACTGAAACCTGGCTCACACCAGATGTCTCTGACGCGGAGATCTCGATAAACGGCTACCCTGACGGGGTGCACGGAGCCGCACAACCACCGGGAAGATGGGGCTTAGTTTTAAACTTGCCACTGGCCGGATTTGGTAGTTCCAGAGCTAAAAGGACCAGGAGAGGCTGGTCTAGGATTGAGAGAACCGGAGAGTTTGGAAACTTGGCGAACCGCATTGACTTTGAAACCACCTCGACACGCAGACCGGACCAAAGTGGTGTCGTGCTGTAGGCTGGTTAACCCTTGGCATTTGTCTGCAATGGCGTTGATAGTGAGCGAGTCTTGCCCGGGACGGCTGAGTGGACACATTCCTATGTCTGCGAACCTGGGAGACCGGAGGCTGCATATAAGAATGAGGAATCTCAATTGGTCACGTGTGAGCGACTTCAGTTTGAAAAGTTCGGATTCACGACTACTAATGCCAACTTGCATCAGAAAGTCGTCCGGCTCATTCATAACCAACTTCAAACAGCAGTACCGCGTATTAAACAGGGCGGACTGCTCTTCAGATGTCTGGATCAGAGTCTGAATCTTGTCGACGAAAATCACAAGCTTCAAACTTCGGCAATGCCTGCTCCGAACGCCATGTTTGGCCGTTATCCACTCCACCTGGCTTGTGATCTACATCCACAGCGATCCCCAACCAGACCAGAAAAATACCTGCTACCTTACATTGGCTTCATTCTACCTCTGCGAATTTCCTTGGCCAACTCAAGAATCCCGCTGCCCACAGAATTGCACATCCCAGACCAATCATCTGGAAAATGACGTCCGTTACGGGGCTGTCCAGAAACAGAAGGATGTCAGTGCAATGATGGCACGGCACTGTTATACCCAGTTTAATAGCATACCCGCAACTGTTTCCTTCCTACTCTTGATTGTACCCTCTCGCTCACCCGTTACATTACCTGCAACCACAAACAATGTCTGTAACCTTATGATCTTGCCTGACTGTATGCCACCCACCAGTGGGAAATAAACACTATTATTATGACCTTACGCTTTGTGGGCGCAAATTCATTGATAGCAGAGCAAAAACTGTTAACAGAGGCTCACTAAATACATGCAGTATGACGCTTCAGAGGCAACTCGTTTTGCAAAGCTGCAAGCTTTTCTTTAGACTGTAACTGCGCCATTCTTATGTCACCTCATCGTACAAACACGCAACACCACCAGACAATCACATTTTTCTCTGATCCCATGTCCCTGTGCGGGCTAACATAGTTACGCATAATTAAGCCAATGCAAAACCCTCATAATCACATTTGCCCACACCTGTTCGCATCAACCGCATGCCTATTATCTGCACCTGAATACCGATTACCGCTCTTGAAATCGGGTAGTGTCGTCTCACTGCAGTAGTTAGGAATTGTGTCCACTTTTGGCTGCATGTTGTTTCGGGCCACAGTTTAACTCACTTCATAGTGCTTTCCAGCAGACATTTTTGGCTCTTTTCTATTCTGAGTCCTCAATGTAGACATGGCTATCTTATTGCCTCGTTTGAATGGCAGTAATGAACCACCGTGCGCCCTCGACGGACCCAAGAATATCCGTGATTCATGCTGGCCTTACTTTGTCACGATTCCTTGGCAAATTTTAACTCTAACGACAACCCCGAACGACTCATCCAACAAGTTCTTGTACGGGGCTGTCCACGAACCCAAGTAAGACGTCGCGATGGTGATACCGCGACTGTCATACCCAGTCTGATGGCTTGACTGTAGTTAAACATTTTCCTAGTATTTCCCGGACGAGCGTGTTACATGCGCCCACAGAACCGTCCCAATCAGTTTAATTTGGGCCAGAACTTGAGAACACTGGCCAGCCTGTGGTGCTCTCTACTTGTTCTGCCCATAAACTAACCAGTTTATCCAACGGCACTATCAAGGGTTTGGTTTACCCTTGAAGTTTAAACCTTGCCCTGCGCCGATATAGTGCGTGCTGACCATCATACAAAACGAAACTTACTAGCTGTGACGAAGTCCTTGGCTTTGTTTGACAGTACGCCTGCTACAACGGGAGAAGACTTTTTCCCATACAGGCAGCGAATAACTGCTCCATTTCAAGTTTGCGCGGACATAGAGGGCGCAATTATTGTGCATGTAGTCTTGAGATTAATTCCAAATCTAATACAGAAGGAAGCACACGAACAAAGCAGCTTTTCCACAAAATATCCTACCGTCTTTACGGACACAACACGTGAAGCCATTAGCAGCTAATAAAATACGAATTTTGCACACACATTGGACCTTAAGTGCATTTAAACAACTTCCAACAAGGTTCCGGCTACTCGTGGAAATTTTACGGGTTCGAAAAAATACCATTAAATACTAAAACGTTATGTCAAAGATTTTTCCTTCAAACTATAGTTTCAGAGAAATTTGGGGTATGCGCCTAAGTATTAGCTCATAAGTGTCTCAAATTAGCGAACTTTAATTGAGTCTCAGAGATTCGTTCATAGACCTCATTTGTCCGTCGAAATTAATGCAATTTCCAATGTAAATAAACACTCCACGGCCTCGAGTGCCCTCTCTGACTTGCATGTGGTTGGTTGAATGACTCCACTCCCGGGAGCATGAACTTGCAAATTTTGGGTGCAAAGGAAGGGATGGAGTTGGCCAGTTCATCCAAAACAGCCCTGCTTTCTCTTATTCGAAGATAGGAATGATGTCTTCTGCACATACCTAATCAACAAGTATTTAACGGCAGCTGTTTGAACATCAGGGTTTTGAAGACCTCCCCGAGTTCAGCTTAGTATCTCGTCAATCACAAAACTGAGGAGGAATAGAGAAAACAGCACCACTGATGAGCACCACTTTGTGTACGGAAGCATTTGGAGAGGCCGCCCTATACTCGGAAGTCTAAAAATAAAAAGATCTTTCATCCACCCCTTGACTAGGTCTGGTAGCATCAGCATCATGCAAAGTTATGGTGATCTCGTTCCATTATGAGTTCCATTACGAGCCATTTGTCCCAAACCGTCGGTGGCTCTGGAAAACAATTGGAGAAATGAATCCGGACGAGCGCGGGGTCGGAATTCACCCGTGTTCAGAACCCAGCGAGAGTCGTTGAAGTGCGCCTTCAGTAACTGATGGCAATGTCATTATTTGAGCTCGTTGCTGGGCTGCTGTTAAAGGGCACCACAAAGCCAGATGACTCGGGTTATTTCCGAGGTTGGTACTGCATAACAAGCAGCCTGAGGTCAGCACATATCTGAAGCAATCGTTCGCCATTATCCACAAGTAGAGTCAAATCCATATCAACTACATGCTTGAGACTCGGATGCGCTAAGTCCGACCACTTAAGAGTTCAGTTCTCCGGTAACTACAACGATATCTAAGCTTCCATCCCGCCGCAACAAGACATACAGGGCGTCATTAAACTAGTATTTGATGACAGCAGAGCCACAGTCGGTAGAAGCTTAAACAGACACAGCAAGAAAATACCGGCCAACTCCCAGCTTTTGAGTCTCCACCACGGGCGTTGCCAAAGTGCACAGAGGTGACTCTAGACGGGTATCTGGTGAAGCAAGGAGCCGTCCGCCCGGTGACTCAGGACGATACCAACCCCTGCACATCCTGATGCAGCAGCCTCTGGATCACCATAGGTGCGTAGCCGAAAGCTAGTGGAAAGTGATGGGGTGGTTGGCTCAACCACTGTGCTTGCATCTTGAATTATTGTTTCTGATACACAGCAAAAACCAAAGCCAGGCGAGTCCAGTGTGATAGCACGAGCAGCTTGCTGATCTGCCCCCTTCGAAGTGCAGACATTGAGAGCGGGAAGACAGACTGGGCGTCGAGGCTTGAAGATTGATTTCGAGATGAAAGAGGATGTCGGCGCCGAATGACGCGCAGATTTTTTCCTGCAAAACCGATGCAGGGCGAACGGAGTAATCAGTCTCACAAGACAGTTATTAATGGGGCGGAGAGAGTGGGGGAAAAGTACAAGAAAGAGAAAGGATGCTTCAGCAGTGACCAGTTTTCGCTTACCCGCCATGCTGTATGCAGCAAGTATTAAGCGGCTCTGCTTGTGGTACTGCACGTCAGCCGATGTGGAATGAGATATTTTGTAATCTTGGGATTCATGGTTGCACGTGGGATGGGATTGTGCCGGTTCACCCAGACCAACACAGGAGGACAAAACGGTCCTCAAATGATGCCCTTGGCCGAAAAACTGATCGCGAGCAGTGGTACTTGGCATAAATTGCACATGACTTACCACTTTTATGAGACAGTCCGTCGTACGTCCCAAACCCCAATCTGGAGGGCCAAACGGCTGTGTTGGTCATACATCTAAACGTCGATCAACCTGGCATGAGAGACACTACGAGCGTCGCGCGAAGCCCCCAGTACTGCCCAATGGGTCACAAAACACACAAGACACAAACCGTCAGACCAGGATAAGTTTGTAAGAACGGTAAGGCCTCAGCTTCCTTCTCGGTCTCAACCTTCCTTTCCAGCCGAAGCGACTACCGAAGGTAAAAAACACGTACAGCACGTCGTAAAGCAAGCAAGCTGCGACAAAAATGTAGAAATTCGGACGCCTTCTGGTTGCACCGTTGGCGGTTGGCATGCGGCGGATACCGGATCATGATTGGTTGTTGGGTCCAGACTTTCGGCCAATCAGAGTTCCCCCTAATGCTGGACCTGCAGTGGCCTGATCTCCTGGCTAACCGCGTGCGTGGTAGGCGTCTTGCCGGCAACAGCACTCCGACGGGCAACGCTGTACCGATTTTGGAACTACCTTCTCTTCGTAATAGGATAGTTGAGCTGTTCTCGGAGCTTGGCACATAGCTTGCAAACGTTTCCTTCACCAACCGAATGGACTTTCCTCCCTAACTCGCCGGCAATCTTGGGCAAAAGCCTCCGTCGTGTATCAACCTGTTAATCCATGGATATAATGCCTTCATAGTCGATATAAATTTGCAAGGGATATCCTTGATCGCCAGATACCGCCAACGTTTCTGACGATCAACAGAATCAACGGCAGCTTTCAGATCAGGGAACGCAAAGCGCGGTAGGTTCGGAGGCAGCAGAGACAGTGTTGAAACGCTTGTCCACAAACTGCCTCAGCCTTTTCAACAAACTGCAATTTTAAACAGTCAGCTTGCCTTGAACAGCCGTCCAAAGTCGCACTCGCAGAGACATGGCTCACACCAGATCTCTCTGACGCGGAGATCTCGGTGGACGAATGCTCTGTTTTTCGGGCTGATCCAAAACGCGGGAGGGCTGGTGGGATTGCTTTATATTTACATGTGGCCATGCCCATCCCGATTGTCCTCTCCGATACTACTCCTGCACCTTTTTGCGATGCATTGTGGATTTAAATCCCACTGCGCGGGACCGAGTCTCTTCTTCTCGGTGTGGTCTACCGTTGCCACCGACTACGCCGGAAGATAACCAGTTCCTCATAAAAACGCTTGAGAAACTTTCTTCCAGGTACCGCTTCACACATCTCTTACTTGTAGGTGATTTTAACGCCCCCAAGGCCTCCTAGATGGAGTCTCAGCGCGTCGGATCGAGTGGATCTTTTTCAGCGGTGCTGACCAGTCGTTCAACAGAGCGCTTGGACTCAACGTGTCGTTGCACCCACCAGATACCAAGCAGGCCAACTACCATTCCTCCTGGACTCGGCCATCACCAACGAGAGACACTTCGTCGATCAGGTGCTAGGTAACGTTGGTCAATCCATGCACAAGTTAAACCCAAGCAAATGATTGGCTGGGCCGAGTCACATGATCCACACCCGAGCATAAGACTCTTTAGCCGGCGGCTTAGCTGCCTAACAGATTTTTCCACCAACGGCCCCTCGTGGCTTGGTGGCCCAGTGGGATAAGTTTGGGCGCAACAACGGGCATGTGCGCGGTTCAAATCCGGGCGACGTCGTCCGGCTTCCCCTTCGACCTTCCCCGTTAGCGCGTTTTTTCACAGGACACTACTGCATTCGCCGATTAACTAAGATGGAAGCAATTTAAAGTTCGGATTACGAAAAGTCTTGGATATGTATGCTTATCCAAATTTTTTAAATTGTTTAATGCAATTTTCTCGCTTGCATTGACGGTCCAACTTTTCTTGGTTTATACGCTTTAACCATTTAATTCGTTTTTTCGTGGCTTGTGCACAAAACGCTCACTAGAAGCACACCCAAATTATTTTCTCCGAAACTATATGGATTTCGAAGTTGCGATTCTAGAGGGGAGTTATTATAATCAATTGGGATCTTTTGGTGACATTTTGCTAATTGTGTTTTAAGGGAGCAAAATTTCAAGGTCACGGACTGTCACCGATTCGCAGTTGGTTACCTGTTTTCGATGCCGCGCCCTGGACGCACAATGCATTTTCCTGCAATTCCTTTGTGGGTGGAATAAAACTTTTTAAGCCAAAGTGTGGCATTTTGTTGCATATGTGCTCAGACCAAAAATCACTCTAATCTGCTTTCATATACGCAATTTGTTTTAATTGATTTCTGTTTGAAATTTATGGCGCACGTTCGACTTTGAACTTGCTGTGCTATGGCTTCAGAAGTGGCTTCACACGCGTTTGCCGAGAAATTTGGGGCTGTGTCCTTTTCTTCCTTCACGGCATTTGAGAAGGCCTTAAATCAATACATGAAGGATAATTATGTGGTATTTGTGCGTTCCTCCGGTAATCGGAGCACCAACGCTGTTCTGCGTTACGAATAGATTTACTACAAATGCAACAGGTGACCCCCAAGACCGACGGAAACTCGGGGAATCCGAAGAAGCTAGCAGGCTGAGCCTGTTTTGTATATAAAAAATAGTACTCGAAGCACCGGCTATTCAGTTCGGTTTTGTCAACGGAAGCAAAGAAACCACCTAACGGTCACCTCTTACTTTCTTGAACACAATCATAAGCTGTCAAAGTTTTTGTACGATCGGCTTCCGATTAGTCGACGGCTAACGGAAGACGAGTTTGGCACGTGCATGGCCCTTCTGAAATATGGAACGCCGTCGTGTGAGCGCGGCAGTTTGTGGCTGATGAATTCGGCAAGATGCTTACTACTCAGGATATATACAACTACCGCCAGAAGTGCCGACCGGCTATGTTGAGTAGGTGCCGCATAGTTGCGTTTTATTGTGGCAGAGAATATGCCTTCGGTCCTGGCTAAACTTCGGGAGACCGGACGCGTGCTGGTGTGGCAGTCAGAGGAGGCTCATTATAGCCACATATGCTTCTCCCGATGGCAGCAGATAGCGTCGTTCCGACGCTTTCCAGATGTAGTTAATGTAGACGGAACGCACGCAACAAACCGTTTTGGGTAAGTTTTTTATAGTACCTATTATTTGGCCTGTAGATACAAGCTGTATACTTTCCTGATAACGGACGGCACGGGTCCCGGTCGCCCGGTTATGTATGCCTTCGTGGAGGGTGAACAGTTTGCTCCTATGCGTAAACTGCTTGGCCTATTAAAGGAAATGATGGGAGAGCAGTATGCAGTTAGGACTTTCGTTATGGACAAGCTGGAAGAGCAAATGTGGGCTGCAAGAGTAGTGTTCGGCTGTGATATAATGCTGTGCTATTTTCATGTCAGAAAAGCTATCAGAAAGCACGTATGTATCATGTAATATCCATGTATTTATGGTCAAAGACACACTCTGCGAACATCCGGCACACATTCCATCGCATGGCTCGCCTGGACAACGCCATCCAGTAGGTTTTTTGTTTATCGTAATACAAGCACACAGATTCCGCGAAGATCTGCTAATACTGCGCCGTACTGGCCCACGATTTCTATCTTATCTAACGGCTCGCTGGCTGTACATTACCCAAAAATTGGCCGTAGACGCACAGTCCGGAATGGTCCACTTTGGTAATGTGACCAACAACCGTCTGGAGAATGCTAATGGCTGCCTTAGAGACCGGGTTCACCACTCCGACACACTGGAACATGCCATACAAAAGGCATCCCTATACGCCGAGTGGCTCATGCGAGAATTCGAGATGCATACGTCGTATCATTGTGACCGACGGCAAATATTGAAGGGTGACAGCTACGTTCCGAACGTGGTTTGTCGAATGACTGCGTATGCCTGTTCTCTCGTTTTGAGACACTTGGGGCCGCGACCGCCAAGGCTGCACTATGATGGTATTGGAACAAACAAGGTGAGGTTAACCTACGTTAACTAACTTATAGTTTGTGGTGCAAACACCCAGGTGCACGCAGACGGTTGACACCGGTGCTGGGGAATGCACATGCCCCTTCTACCAGGCGATGTGGCTTCCCTGCATACATCTGTTCCCTGTATTTAGAGATCAGTCGGTTCCGAGCAGTAAGAAACATTTTTCATAGATTTATTCTTAGCTTGCTTCTCAATCCACCAACGGTGGCTGTCGGATTACAACCTACCAGAAAAAGGTGTACCCCTTACACTTGTTACCAAACCACCTCCGACAGCTTTGGACGGCCTTCGTTAACAACTGAACAAAGTGGCGGATAGGCTTCAGAAGCTGGAACCCAGGAGGGCCACAGCCATCTTTAAGCAACTCATTGCTCAGGGGCATATCCTGCTGCGACAGGGCGCAAAGTCTGCAACCGATGGCCTGCCGTCGGTGGTCGAGGATACTGCACCTCAACCGAGATGGCGGTCTAGGGACACCGACTTGGGCTTTTGTGTGCTCTGTGACCGGCCGACTACTATCAGTGACCGCTGGTGTCCAACCGATCGTGTATCATATCACGTCGATTGTTGCGATGGCGAACCTTGCCCGCTGTGCGGTGATGCTCTTCAGGCTTGTCCCAAAGGTGAGTCCACGGAAGGATTATTTACTTTCCGTTCTTAGCCCCCGGCCCGTCCAGAAAACGCAAAGGTGAGCCTGCAACCCGGTCCACCAAGAGGCCGTCTTATGATGTTGATCTGGACCGATGCACAGAAACCCAGCACAGCGTGTCCCGAAAATCTGTGTGTGTCCGCGTTTTCGGGTCCAAGGAGGAACTGCTAGACAGCCGTGAGTAAATATCTGACTACTACGACTAACGCTTTAGAGCGCCAGCTAGAAGAACGGGACGAAGATGTCTTCATTTAAATTCTGTTAATGAGATATCATGTAAGTTTCGTATTTATTGATGGATACAGTAAGTAGGCATGGGAAATAGCCGCTGAAGATGGCACTGTGCTAACAAGCCTCTACGAAATTATAGCCGCCAAAGTGCTCCCATTTTAAGGTAAGTATTCCTTCCAGTTTTGCAGCCGCGTGTCTCATGGTGATGTTTCGATAACGTAACTTATATCTTCCTCCTTTCAGGACGTCAATGGCCAAATGAACAATCCGCACGAAGACGTCAATGCGCCTCCCGACAGGACATATGTACACGTCAAATGACCAATACAACTAAACTTTTTATGTCATCTATTTTGGACCTTTTCCCCGGTAGAGATGGACGGGCGCGCTCCGGCCAGCTGCTTAGGCATCGTGGACCCCTAGCCGCATGTTAGTCGTGTGCGTCAGCTTGGTTCGTTCAGCTGTCCGCTATGATCGACGTAGGTTCCATGTGGCTAGTTGATTAGGCATCTTGGACCCCTAGCAGCATGTTAGCTGTGTGCGTCAGCTAGGTGCGTTCAGCTGTCCGCTATGATCGACGTAGGTTCCATGGGGCTAATTGATCAACGTCATGGCCTTCCTCGCATAGTTTGCAAGCTATATTGGAACACGATGCTATTTGGGAAAAAACTCGAACGAGTTCTCGCTAATATTGATCGCGGCTTACGCAAGTTGCACTGGTAGCAGTGCAACTGCTACCTATCAAGCAAAAATTGTTTACAGCAATAGCATCTTCGCATATTTCGCGTCCACAAGGGCCATGTAGATTCTAGTATGTTCAGAAAATTACTTCAGCTGCAAAAGTATCTTAAAAAACTGTCGACTGTGAGTGAGCCATCTTTTTCCGCAATTTGCGATTTCTTATCACATTAGGTAACGTATTCACAGTCGGTGGTGTTTATTGGCCTTGAAGATTCGCACACTTAAGCATATCACCAGTGTAAGTAATTCGCACAATGCATGTAAATGTACACTATACATAGACATTCTACACTATGAAGTGGCAACCCTGAAAACGCCGTAGCTTTCGAGAAATCGACTCCACTGTGCGAATATTGAGCGGCGTTTTCGATAGATGAAACACGAAATCGCACTTAAGCATATTTCGGCATTCTTCGGAGTTCTTTAAGAATGAAATAACATCTGCAGAATATCCAGTGTAAAATTCACCCCGGAAAATCGGTCATTGACTTTTGTTCACTCCATACTCCTTAGATTTAACAAATGAGATGGTTTTTCCCAGCGAACTTCGCCACAACATACTTCCTGTGGAGCTCAGCCTCCACTAAGTAAAACATTGTTAGACTACAGCATGAACTGTGCAGTAGAGACGAGAGTACCATCTCTGTAAATGATTCACTTTCCTAGACATGCATAACTAGTCTGTGGACGATACCGTGTCAGGAGCCAACTGTAGGTAAATTAGCAACACAGTGTTATCTTTTCTATTGGGAATATGGCGTCTTATAGTTGGAATACCTAACCCAATGGCCAACGACGGCCCTTCATACTCATAACTGTACGCGTTGATAATGCGCCCGCCATAAATTTACGAAAACACCTTTGGCAAATTGCGTTTTTATTCGTTGGATTTGGCGATACAAACGTAATTGGTAGTCGCTCCAGCTTTCTTTTTCCAAAGATCAACTTCACGGGACAAGTATTCTGAAAGGGAAAATGCACACTCAATCAATCTTCGGTAACAGCATTTGAACATCCTAATGTAATGGAATTTTATTTGCTTACTTACCTAGTGCCTCATAATTCCCATTATCAGGGATGAGGGATCAACGTCTACTCGGTGGGGATTGCCCGGGTTCATTGACTCAGCAGTTGACGCAACGCAATGTGAATCTAGAGAGGGGTTAGCGGCCTGTCATACAAGCGGCCTTACTTATTGGGGATGAGTAGCACCCGAACGTAGCCATGAATGGGGCCTTCGAGGTCATTGCGTGAGCAATCAGACGGAATCCTCGTCATCCCGGGCTTCGAAAGCAAGGTCTACAAAACGTATGCTTTTAGTTAGGCCTCCAATTACCGGTCTCCATCTGCTCCGAAGTTAGACAGGATAGTTTTATTGCAACTGCTTTACGGGGCACGCTCGGTTGGGCCTCCATGGACCGATCGAGATCAACATCAAAGCAAGCTCTTTTAGCTGGCCGCTTGATAGACTGAAGGCTGCGTTTGCGCAACTAAAGGAAATAGTTCATGAGCCATTCGCTGTGCTGAGAGACCTTCTGGATGGGGTGCTCCAGGCTATCGGCGTGATGCACGCGCTTCTTCAAACGTCCATTGGCGTTCTCTAGGCAGTTATTGGTCACATTCTCAAAATGTACCAACCCACGTTGTGCATGAATGGCCCCCTTTCGGGTGGGCAAAGGCGCAAAATGCTCGCTTTCAACGAAGGCATACATTACGGGTCGGCCGATGCCCATGCCATCCGTAACAAGGAATGTATATAGCTTGTAACTTAACAGTGGACGGCGGGCTCTAAAATTATTTACCCAAGGCGGTTGGTCCCGTGCGTAGCATCAACGTTTACGACATCAGGGAAACGTCAAAATAGTGCGACCTGCTGCTTTCGGGGAAAGCACAGGTGGCCACCCTCTGATTCCACCAACAGTAAGCGACCACACTCTCGAATCTCGGCTATGATGGATGACATGTCATCTAAGAAACCAAATAAAAGTTGACCACTGACCTACTTAACAATGGAGGTCGGCATTTGATGCGATAGTTGTACACATCCTGGATTGTAAGTACCTTTCCAAAATTATCAGCGACGTATTGCCGAATCTCCGACGGAGCACCATGCTTCACAAGGGTGCTACACTCCTTCAGTTCATCATTTGTCAGGCGCCGGTTGATGGGGAGCCTGTCAAAAATAAACTTGCTTCGTGGATGGTTGTGCTCCAGGTGGCACGAAGTAGCCATCAAGTATTCATGGTACCGGCTAACATGGAATCTTGCCGGACAACCAGTACAAGGTGTGCTACCGGATACACACAGATAACGACAAACTTACTAGCTCCGACGAATTCCGCGGCCTTGGCTTCGTCTGCAGGGGCGTCTGCTGCAACGGTAGAACGCCTTTTCATTTAAAAGTATCTAATTGCTTCTCCTTTGGGAGTTTACGCGGACGAAAACGACGAAATTATTGATCATACACCCTCTCAAAGCGATTTCAAATGCATTGAAAGAGGAAAAACGTGGACGAGCTAACTTCTCTACAACCACATCTACCGCATTCACGGACAACACGCGCTCAGCCATGACAGCCATCAAAAATATGAATCCCGCGCCCACAGTGGGCCTTGAGTACGTGTAAACAACTACCAACAAAACTGCGGCCGCGTGTGGAGATTTTAAGGGCCCGAATAAGCACCATCAAGTGCTAAAACCTTATGTTAAAATTACCCTTTTTGGAACCATGGTTTCTGAGAAATTTTGGGTGTGCGTCTAAGGCTCGGCTGTGCGCAAATGCAGTTTGAACGGGCGCGCTTCCTGACTGCACAACTAACCAATCAGAATGCTGGCTTGTGCATGAATCGAATGCGCCAATGGAACAAGCCACCATACCAGACCTCGCCCGGGGAAACAGAAATGTGCTACTTAAGTAAATGAATCATCGCCGCAGAAATAAACCAACTGCGTTTTTCTTGAGGAACAGGAACGGGGAACCCACGAGTGACACAATAGTGGTATCTGAAGTTTACAGAGAACACTATGCAGGCCTGTATTCTGCCCCGCTGACGTCGTCACACCCAATCTTGTCAATGCGTAACTACGAACGGCCCGTAACCAACTTGGTCTTCACGGAGGAGGGAATTCGTCAACTCTTGCACAAGACCAGTCCGTTCTGCGTGTTGGGGCCAGACGAGGTCCATCCAAGGATCCTGAAGGAAACGTCGCTCACACTGGCAAAGCATTTCTACCTGGCGTTTCGCCAGTCGCTCGACGAAGGTAACCTTCCCTCTTCTTGGAAGGAAGCGATTGGCACGCCAATCTACAAAACCGGTGACCGACTATCGCCCGGCAGCTACAGGCCCATTAGCCTCACTAGCGTACTGTGCAAAGTGATGGAACGCATTCTGAAGCGAGCCATCCTAGACCACCTTACCTCCAACAACTTGATATCTCCAGTTCAACACGGATTCCTCCCAAACCGTTCTTGCGTGACGGACATGCTCGTATATATGGACAGTTTAACCCAAGCTAAGGACGAGGGACTCATATCGGGTGCCATATTTTTCGACTTGTCAAAAGCATTCGATCGAGTCCCACACGTCCAGTTGCCCTACAAACTCGAGTCTTACGGGATTCAAGGGGAAATTCTACGCTGGGTTATGGCGTTCCTGTCAGACAGAACATTCGGTTTGGAAGTAGGCTCGACCTACTATTCTCCGGCGTCGGTCTCCATTGGAGTTCTCAGGGTTCTGTTTTGGGACCAATGGTGTTTCTGATCTACCTCAACGACTTGCAGACGTTCTTTGAAGTCCATGTCTACCTTTTGCAGATGAATTGAAATCCTGGAGTTCGAATGCCAGTGCCCTCCAAATGGATGTAGACGCTGCAAGGCAGTGATCATTGGACTGGTACCTTCTTCTGAATGACCAAAAGTGCGTCCATATGTCATTCGCAGGGGACTCAGCGAACGCCTTTGTCGTGCATGGCGAGAATGGACCAGAAGACATCACGAGGATAGCTACCAAAATGGATTTGGGTATCTAGCTCTCTTCAGACATGTCCTCACTGCACCATGAGAAATCGGCTCAAAAGGCATTCGCTCTTCTACGCATGATTCGGCGCACCTTCTCGCATATTACTCACATGGACTTCCAAATACTCTATGGGGCCTACGTCAGACCGCTTCTTGAATATGCCAACCAAGTTGTCTACTCAGGGCGCACGAAGGACGTAACCCTCATTGAGCGTGTCGAACGAGCTGCTGCGAAAATGGTTGCCGGCCTTAAATCCGTAGACTAGGGAACGCGTCTCGCAGTGCTTGACCTCTTTCCCTTGGAGTATTGTCGACTCCGAAGAGACCTAATTCTTATTTATGCCCTGTTTGAACAAGGTTTGGCCAACAGGTTTTTCACCGCTGAGCCAGCAAACACACGGCGGGGACATGGTAAGAAGATTTTCAAGCTCAGAGCGCACACTTTCATCAGGCAAAATTTCTTCTGATTTCGTGTAGTTGCTGCGTGAAATAACCACCCCCCCCCTCGACGGTTGTCCACACTCCATCTAAAAACCAGTTCAAAGCACTATTATACACTTTTTTATGCGAGTTCTCGCGCTGGCAAGCTTACTGTCCCGCGCTGAAAACTTAAAGAGCAGTGCTACACCCTTTTTTCGCTTGTGCCTTTCAGGTGAACGGCAGCCGCTGAACGACAAGAACAAAAACGACCGGAGAAACTTGGGCGAAAGCCTCGATCCTGTGTATCACTCCGTGAATCCGGGAAAACACGGGTGATGCAAACTCTACCCGCACAATATGTCCTCATTTACGGCTGTATAGTTAACCATAGTCACTGGATGGCTCTTTAGCTATCACTGGTTTGTGTCGACTACACTCGGATCGCGTGCATGTGAGGACCCGATAAGTCGCCGGAGATTAAATAATAATAAAGGTTATACCTTAAGAAAATATGGTGTGTAACTGGAACAAATGTCGAAAAGTTGTGCTAATAGTAACAATCAGGGAACATGACCAGCGTGGAACGTTTGAATTAGTGGCGATATTCCATAGGTTGCTTGAAAGTAAAGATATGGTGGGTGCATTCGCTGCCGGGGCGAAATCCAGCTTGAGACTCAATTGCTTGTCTCTCCCAATCATCGATCAGCTTACACAAAACGATGCCAGAGAGCACCTTAGGTGCTGCCAGGCTGTTGCTACGAGGGTTTCCGCATGACGTTCTTGTACCCTTTCTTGAAGATTGATGTCATGGCTGAGGTGCTCCATTTCACTGGTATTCTTTTTTCGTGCCAAATCTGCAGTTATCGCCAGTGTATTCACCAGAGCCTCACCACCTTTGAAGAGTTCTGGATTCAAACCATCAGGGCTGGGTGCCTTATTGCGTTGGAGGAGTGGTACCTCACGTTAGATTTCTGTTGTTGACGACGGTTGTGTGCGTGAGTTCCCATTCTGGCTTTTTCGCGAACTGTTTCGCTGACACTTGTTTTCTTTTAGCCGGTTGATCGAATCAGCTGAACTAGGCCGCGACTGTTGCCCGCAGCGATAACCTCCACCTTCAGGGCCTTCGTAGTCCACAAGCGTTCTCTGTCATTCTTCGAACTCTTGATTATCCGGTGTTTAACGGATTTGCGTGTGCCATCACGGTCGGCATTTGCTGATATGACCTTTCTGGCAGCAATAAAGCCTTCTGATCTCGACGATCATCATCATCAGAGACAGCAACGTCAGTGTTGCCACTGATGCTTCACCGCCGTACGAACATAAAGTTCACCTAACTATATTTGAAGCCTTAGAGGGGAAAGAAAGGAAAAAAGAGTGGGTGAGGGAGGGGATCTAGTGCTGGCCTGTGTCAAGCATTCTGAGGTGCCTACACCTGCAAGCGCTCAATCAGACAATCTGGAAAGAAACTGACAGCACCAACGCCACTGATATCGAGTAGCCGCCATTTCTTGCAATGTCTCCAGCAAAGTACAGGCGGGGTCACGGGGCCCCCATCCTGCAAGGCGTACAATATCAACAACACCCAAACTTGTCACTCCCTTCTGCCAAGTCATACATTGTCCACATACCGGTTTGCGCCATTCTGCAGGGGGCATGGAGAACAACATTAGTCTCGGTAGACGGTGTTTCGGCCTGCGTAGCACATGACCAAGCCACCGTAGTTGCTGTTGCTGGATGCTTTCCTCGATTCAACTACCTGCTGCGCAAACAAATATCCGTTTTCTAATCACCTCGTTACTAATCCGTTGAAGCCATCCAAAACCGTCAACGCCTTTGGGGCGTCGGTGGTCAAAATCCTGAAGACGCCTCATATCATCTGTCCGCAGATACCACGCCTTGCACAGCCCTTACTATAGCTTTGTACACGCGTTCCTTAGAACCCAGTGAGATGCCTTTTTGACGCCACAAGTGACGCAGATTAGCAAACTTGATTAGAGCCTTTGAAATCCTTGCACTGACTTCATCAGACACATTTCCGTCGGACGATATTCAGTGTTTATTTAGTCGCGTCGAATAAACTAAATAATAATGATGGTTCAGCCGTAGCACCCTCTCGGTGCCTGGCTGCCACCCGACGGTAGGAAGGGTTGAGACACTATCGGTTTGCCCAAGCCTAGACAGGAGCAGTCAGGATGCACAGGTCAGGTTCGAAACACGGACTTTCCGGTAAGTAAGTTCGCACGTTAACCACTGAGCCATCGCGAGTCGGATAGCTGAGAGCATAGCTTCTTAAACTTGCTTCCATCCAATCTCCAAGCAGTCTTGGAGACTGCATTTCCGGTAGCTTTCTAACCAGATCAGCTCAGCACTATTTAGCTACCGAAACCTGTCGAAATTGATAAATTGACTTGCTCTGCTTTGGCACGCGTAATGCTGCCGGAAAGTGAAGTGATAACCGGGCCCGCATGATTTCATGGTCAGAGTCAAATTGCGCATCCCAGAAGAAACGACAATCTTTAGTTGAGGCTCCCCATCGGTAATTGATGGCCACATTGTCCAGTTGAGTCCATGACTGTCTTGCGGTGGTGACCTCCAAGTAACTCGATGTGTGCTGGAAAATCGTAGTGACCAGGAACAGACCATGATCGGTTCACAACCCAAGCAGTTGCTCCCCATTATTCCCATGGTTCCGCATTATATTACGCTGAGCATTGACTCCAAATCTACGACTTAATCGTGCTTCTTCCAGACTTAGTCGTCCAACTTGAGCATTCCCATCACCCACCAGAATTACTATATCCGTCCTTCATACTGACGGAGGCACTCGTGACTGATCTGAGCAAAACCCGTCCTTCTAAGTCTCAGAACTACAGTCTGTCAGGACGTGTGCTTATACAACAGGTAAATACCGTTTACCGGATCGACCTGCATTGATTTTAATTGAGCCAGACAACCACACAGCGCAAAAACGACTGTTTACTGGAATCTAGTCCAGTAAAGCGCCTCCAGCCTTGGAGCTGAGTGCAACTCCCATACCGTAGATATCACGGGCCATTGCGTCACGGCCACCAGATACTCGAAAAGTGAAATGTCGGACATATGAGTTCGTCCCATCGACTTGAGGTACACGACCGAAGTGGGGTCTTGTATGCGTGCTTCGGAGACACAATGTACATCGACAGAGAGGGGAAGCAAGGTTTCAGCAAGGGATGCCTGTTGCCCAATGTGGAATAGAGTACGGACATTACAAACTGCAACGTGGACCAGATCTTTTGAGGTTAGTGGGCGATTATTTTGGTTTATTTTTCTGGGCAATGGTTTAGACATGGGACATTGGCTAGGGGACTGGAAGGTCGGTTCACCATTGGATGGATGAAGAGGGGATGGGGGGAGGGTCGCTGAGCAAAGAGCTTAAAGGGCGAATGACACTTCCCGGTTGCCCAAGCCGAAGAAGGGGTTTGGTTGGGATACTCCGCCTTGAGCCTTTGACTCAAAAGTCTAACCCACAAAGTAGTGGGACGATGTTAGAGGACCCTTCTCCTGGCTTCTGACTACAAAATCTGAAGCGTCAGGCAGTGGTTGTTAAGGTTTACTTGAGGGACCCATCCCGGAGCCAGTGACCCAATAGTCTGACCTGCTTGACAGCAGGGGGCCGGCGTGCGTGACTCCCAATGCAGCTGCGCACAGCAGGTGCTTTTTGGGTAGTACAAGTCTCTTGAAGATATTTCGGCGGTATTGAGTAATGCACCGATAATAACCGACCGGAGTATGCGGTTCTTAGGGCTGACCTTTACTAACACGTCTTCCCCCGGAAGAAGTCAGCATCGCTGCCTCAATGAATGTAGACATGCTGGTCGCCTGATTGAAGCACCTTATTGTCTTCACCCTTTTATCACAAAGAACAGTATGAATTTACCTCCGTGTCGCATCGCTATACCATTTCCCGCCGTATGGTGATTCACTGTTCTTCGTCCAGCTGCTTCCCGCTTCCTGTCATGGTTGAACCTCGAAGAACTGAGTTTTCAACCAATGCGACCCGGAAGGCCATTGCGACGCTGAACCCCGACCACCATGATAAGGTGACAGCTTGGGGCCGGCCAACCACGTGAAAATTTAACTCGAAACAAGAGTTCCGTAGCCATGCATTTGTGACCCCGTATGTTGGGCAGGTTGATTGTATGGAATCTTGAATTGATCGATTAAATTTGTCAGCTTGGTAGTTCCTGAGTACTATCTCTCGGAATCACAATGGGTAGGAAGGAAGCGCTTGTGTGCTGGTAGATCAGATCTTGTGTATTTCCTTCAGTTGACTAAAACACAACACTATCCAAACATGTATGTTTATGTTGATGTATAAAGGAGGAAATGCGAGAAATGAAAAGCAGTTTACAAGAGCCACGTAGGCTGACCGGCGATAGACGGCTAAAATCTCACAATCATAGCTTTAGCCTCTGGGGATCACGATACTACAAGACCTTAAAATAGAATTTAGCATGAAGATGCCACACCGTGCATAGCCTTGTTAACACCTGTCAGATATTCAATCCAATTTTGTAGATTTAGCGCAGCTTTAGACAGTCTCGGCACTAAAGTTGTCGCTCTCTCGACAGGAACAGTGAAAAGTAGATTGCTCAGCAGTCCGGACCAAAACGTGAGTCCATGTCGTAATTTCAGCCGGCGTTTCTAAGGCGCTGAGTTTTTTATGGAGTTCTGCCATGGTTTCCGTGTACGGCAGAGGTGGTCTTTACAAAGCGATGTTTGTTACACTACAGGTGTCGTAAAAGGGTCAATATTGATGCATTGTCTTTAGTGTATCGTCATACTGTTATAATCATTCAAGGTATTTACCGTTTGCTCGTATATTTAGGAGGCAGTGTTTCTGTCTGGAGAGACCACTCCTGTTAAGACCAATTGGACCGTCCCCTGTGAGTGTTGGTTGTTCTGGGGAGACTGCTATACTTTCGAGGCTCGTGGATGTTAATGTTCATGTTCCCTTTGCAGTTCGGCAATCTGGCTGATCTTCATCACCGACAGCATGACATCAGTGTTTAACAATGATGCTTCGCTGCCGTAACAATCCGGCTGTTGGTAGCCAACTAAGTTCTTGATTAAATCGTTTACCGGAGAAAAATCACCGCGGACTTTTGGTCCTTAGTTTCGTCAACAAGAGGTTTTTAAGGACAGTTCGAACAATTCCACTGAAACAATTATCGGACATCCTGAGCATCTACCATTTCCATTTCTTCTGCCTTTCAGACCCACCAGGTCTCCAGGTCTACAAATGTGCTCAGTTTTGTTTGGTGGCTGGTGAATCTCTAATTTGGATTCCGGCTGCGACCAGACCTTTAACCAAGCCACTCTTATTAGAGACCTAATGCTTATGTGAATAACTCTGGATAAGACGTTGAGGTGTACAGAACCCCACTGGAGGTTTGGTATACTTAACGATTAGTAAGTCGGAATCCCTAGTCAATATACCCAGGGTTCGGTCATAAACGACCTTTTCGAAGTGGTTTTAAATGTTTTTATGCAATGATTTCTTCCAAAATTATTTTTTTCCGAATACAGGACAGACCGTCCTGGTTCTGCAAATTTTACGGCTC
This sequence comes from Opisthorchis felineus, assembly GCA_004794785.1. Taxonomy (NCBI): domain Eukaryota; kingdom Metazoa; phylum Platyhelminthes; class Trematoda; order Opisthorchiida; family Opisthorchiidae; genus Opisthorchis; species Opisthorchis felineus. Next base: position 256,375 of record SJOL01006486.1, read on the forward strand.
CGTTAATGGCCAAATACCAAGCTCCGCCAAAGTAACCGGGGACTTTGGGGAACTTTGGCCGCCATACTCCAACTGGGATCAACTGCTCGTCATTCTGAAAACACGAACATTACTTGGTTTTAATGAGCCATGACCTTTTGAATGACATTTTCAGCCCCGTCGGTCACTAACGGTAGGCGTTCTAAGTACGAACTAATAAGCTAGACAAATGAACTTGCCGTACAAAGGAGTGGTTCCATAGTTCATCTGCCTGATCGTGGGCTTAACCAGGGTTGATCAGCGCTAAAGTATCACTGAGCTCTGTGATAGCCCATTGGTACTGATTTTGATTCAGTTGAACTGGCTAAGGTTTTCAGATGATCACCTTATAAGGTCTTAGTCGCTCCTGCTCTGTTACTGCAGAATGCAGATCATTCAACTCTGTCAAAAAGCCTTCATTACGTAGTGTTCAACCACTGTAAAGCTATTGAAGGCAACCAATATCACTGTGCCGTCGAACATAGGGGACTTCTTACGTTTTTGTTCCCCGTATGCACTCACTTAAATTATGTGCGTCTCAGATCGCAGATCTCCGTTACGATGGTTTGGGCAAGAACAGTTTGACGCGGGTAACAGTCGGTTGCTCGAATCCAGAAAAAGCGTTGTTTACGCTCCTCTGCATAGTGCTCAGTAGTTATGAAACACACATAGCTGTAGTTTCCGAGCGCATTTTCAGAACCATCAACTAGATGGATTCAAATTCCATTCTCAAACAGTACACACAACCTCGATGGACGTTCAAAAGGGGTCATAGTCTTGTTTTTAAGTGTGATGAAGTTTATCTGCACTGCTCTCTTTGAAGCGATAAAGTGCACTGGTTCAGTAAGTTATTCAAGTGCTAGATTTTCTCCAGAGAATACTCACATGGTTGTGAAATGCCAAAGCGTCGACTGCAGTAATTTGAGTGTTATACTACGTGACCATTAAATCATGTGTCCCATAAATAACTGAAGGCATCGTCGAATTGTTTCAGTGAATGTACGCCGGATTATTCTGTCCTTATGCCTCATGCGTATGATGCTACAGGGGCACAGTCCGTTCTAAAGCAGCTCACTGCTTTCATATCTCGCTTGCTCACGCGGCAACGTGGGATATCTAAGAGGTCCGTGTTTATGGTGAATACAACTTGATTGTGCTTCTTAGTCGGACCTGGGCAAATAGTAAGTTTTCCACAGCTTAGGCTGGCCTCAGATCTAGACCATGCAGCCCATCAGTATAAGCGACTTAGAGGTGAAAACCAATCCTATCGCCGTTGAATTGCTTTCGGACTCAGAAGCGTTACAGTGGATCAACGTGCCGTCTCCAGTATATCAGAGTTTGTGTTTAAACGTCATACCATGGGTATTTTTTACGTGACGGAGATATGCGAGGACGGCCATACAAGCAGTTCGGAAGATGAGGTGGCGCGTGACATGGAGCAGCGGACTTCCAAGACTACTGGAAGTTCGCATATTACCTGCTTCAGTTGGTACCATCTCACAAGCTGCATATCGTGTTTACTGTGCATTGTGAGGATTATGCTTCAAGCGGCCTCGAGTGAAGAGATATTGTTTTGCGCCTCAAACCAGTAAAGTAGACTGCTTCAAAAATTAGCCACTCAGCTCAGAGTTAATTCGCTTTTCACATAAAACCTGGGATTTGGTCAACCTTCACATAATGAGCACCTTTCACTGAGTCCCAAAAACGACCCCATTTAGGCGGGGGTGGGAGACGGGCGCCGTAGAACTCCTTTAGTTAGGTGCACTACATTAACTTTCTACTCACCTCCATAATCTTCGCTCAACAAGTCTTTCTGGATCGCCACATTTCTACTTCAGAATTCGAAGCCGTTCTTGAACAGCAGGAGGGTTGGACTCATTTCTCTACCAACTGATTGGTCATGCACATATTGCTTCTCAAAGCACTTAATGAGCAAGCATCCGGACCCCACGATGATCCTTACGTTCAGGTAAACACTGTTCTAATTGTTTCCGATCTTGCGGTGATACAGGTTCTAGCGAAGGCGGGCTTTAGTGCAGACCTCGCCGAGACGCTCGATTTTACCTACCATACTGCGGAGCTTGCACGTTGCCAGTCCTGGCGCGACAATCATAGCGCGATCGTCTTTACTAGTCCGAGGGCTGTGACTGCATATACGAAGGCCGGACTGAAAGGTACGGAAACCCCTTCTGGTGTCTACATTGTTCTCCCTGTTTCAGGTCAACAGGCAGATTTATGTTTTGTAGTTGGCCCTTCGACAGACGTGCAAGGTACCGTTTTGCTTATAAACTGACTTCGTCCTCAAGCAAAGAAAGCTGGATTTTCGCCTAAAGGTGCTCAGGCCGGGGATGCGGAGACCCTGTCAAAGGTCATTGTAGACAACTATGCAAATCGTGAGTCTCAAAGGCAATAGCCTTAATAGTTACCTCTTATTCAGAGCTCACGAAGCCGGTCTTCTTCCCGGCGAGTCAAATACACCGCGCCGATCTCCCGCAGTATTTGGAGAAGAATGGTAGGCAGTCGTTCATCACTATCATTCTGTTTCAGGCATCAGGGTTGACATTATGATTGCTTATTCATCCCACGAAAATGTCGCGTTGAAGGATAAAGTGCGACTTAATCTTTGTGTAAGTACCTTCTGTTTGTTCCCTGCCGACGCACAAACCGATTTCCATTTTCCCTTTTGTTGAATTGCCCATGAAATTAATTTGACGTGCGGCTGTTTCGCATCTTGCCAAAAAAGATATTTGTTCCGATTTAAGTTTGATGCCTAGTCTTCGTATTCTGTACAGGTGTTATTCGCAGTAGAAGATTGATCTAGTTGGGCGTAATCGAACTGGCGAAAGTTGAAGGTTCGTACAATCGAAATGCGAAATAAGCTTAAGATCCGGTGATACTGACCATGCCACAGTATCTGGCTTATTCACCGAATCCAGGGTATCGTCATTCAGGCAGACCGGAACACCTGATCGGGAGGAACGGGTCGCCATGTATTAACTCTTCATCTCTGTGTTTTGAGTGCGCCGTACCGGTTTATTTGCCCTCGAAACGTGTGCTGTGCGCATCGCAGCACGAATAAGCCACCATCCAGGTATCCGTTGTGTGGTTCTATTTGGATTCTATTGTTCGTGGAAATCACGTCGGACTGGTTTCATAGTCGGATGGTGTGGTGTATAAGGTGACCAACCGAGATGATGTGGAGAAAAACACCGGTTGAACTTGAACCGGTTACATATATGGGGAGCATTTTACGGGCTTTCCTTTATTTTGCTATGGATTGTCGATGGTCTAGAGACCTTATTTACCGACCTCAACTTGCAAACGCTGCATTATTGAATCCTACGGTGAAATGTGCCGGACATGTGTGAGCCCGAATAGTCTCTATCTAACACTATGCCTTATGGAGAGGATGTTTTTGAATGAATCCCACGAGTACGGGACATTCCGTACGTACGTTTTCTCTGAATTTATGGTTTGCTTATCTTTCAAATAATGGCAAGCCAGGATGGCTAGCTAATCCGAACAGTGGGCAAACGTCTTGCTGCGAGGTCGAAATACCCATCAGGATGAAATATCATTTCTCCATGTGGTTGACGTTTCCTACTTGTTCCACCTTTCTCTCAACGATGTCAGGTTTAGCCACAATGGGGACCGTTGTGCTACCTAGTGATCTGTTCTCGGGTAGCCGTGGAGCCAGTTTGATCAAATACACATTAGCTTCAGATTGCTAGGCTCAGTAGTTGACTGTCGATCAATCTGGAATGCATGCCTTGCTCCAGAGCATGTTTTCGTGCAGTGTAGAGTCTCGAGGGTTTACCTTGGTAAACCTATGAAACAGTCACCTGTTTCTCAATGAAAAAATTTTCCGTACCAATGCTTAAATAAACGCACCAAAATCTATGGTGTGATGCTTTAAAATCCGTCTCCTTACAAGGCATCAGTTGTGACTGACACTTTTATACATGACTCTGCAGAAGTTTGTGGTTTTTCCGGACGTGCACAATGGAAATCACAGTAGTTACTGTGACTTCCTGATTCAAAGCGCAATATACCTTCGCGCCCAGAATACTACTTGGCTCTGTCCACGTTAGCTTCGTGCACACAGAAGCATGGCAGAAAATAAAGTTAAAGAAATCGGGAGGCGTTGTACATTTGGGAGTATACGGAGGCTGTTTCAGCCAGTTGGCAAAACGGGACCTAAAAGGCCACTTACTATTCAAAGATAATACTAGAAATGTGTTATGTGATAAAAGCCATCTTCTGAATTGCGGGGTAGATTCTTTGAGTTTAGTTGGTCATTATTTTCTGTACTCATGTCTTCCATTGAGTTCACTCAAATCGAGTCACTTCTGAGCGTTTGAAGTACCACCCTGATTTTCTGTCTTGAACTATAATCGGGCCACAAAGCCGATCGTTCAATGTACCTTTGTTCAAAGTACCGATCGATATCCCAACCCAAGAAGTACACTTCTTCACCCGTCGTAGCGCAGCTGTTGACGGCCACAATAGTACAACACCTAGCCAAGGCAAATGAGAAGTACCCGAGAATACCAGGCAGCATTTCGTCCGGCTATCGGGTGCCTGAACAGCGTCACGTACTGTTATCACAGTTTTCCTTGACTTCGAAGGGACCTGAATGAAAAGGAAATGTCCTCGAATTCTGTAAATATACTTCATTCCCTTTATTCCCATATTCCTCCTTTTGTGAGGGTTTCCAACGAGCCGTGCAAAACGTTCAACGACTAATGTTGCTTGTCACTTTTCCATCATTTAGCGCAAACTTTAGATGGACGTGAATCCTTGTATCAAAGTCACACCTTAAGAGGGACTAGTGAATGTCGTCAGAGTTAAACGCCGACACTTCGCTGCCATACAATTATAGTTTCTATGAAGGATTTTCTACGAAAAAATTGAAACGGAGAGGCAAGAGATCCATTGCCAGCCTACAACGGGCCTAAGTAAACTAGGACTCTGTGGTGATCGTCAGTCCGCACAGCCTACTCTGAATGAATTGTGGGAACTGTTCCTATGTTTGGACATGTACTTGGCATCTCCAAATTGCGAAGTCTTGTTTCAGCTGGATTATAAGAGCAGTCTTACTCTATGGTTGCGAAGCGTGGCCAATTCCTGGATCTTTGATATCTTCGTAGTTTAGCAGGCATTACCCCGATCCAGCATGTTCCGGACGAATTGGTGTGTAAGTGGGCACTCGGCAGTGAATCAGAATTGCCAAAGTATCAACTAAGGTGGATCGGGTTAAGGCTGTTGGGGCGTGTACTACGCATTCCCGGTCACCGTTTACCAAACAAAGCACTGTTTTCCGCCTTGAACTCAAGCAGAGTGTACTGGCATCCTCGTGTCCTCGTGCTTCTCCTTGAACGTTTCTGGAAAGCGTAAAGGACGTGTCATGTAACTGGTCCCCGTTACGAACGTGCCTTGATAAAGTTGATCTGCTGCTATTTGTTGGGCTCCTGTTGACTGAGGTCCGCAAAGAATGCTGGATCACTCCAGACCTCTGCATCTTACCCCGATATGACCCTTAGATAAACGTATTTCATTGCTGATTTCACGTTCAGACACCTTCGTGATTCTCTTTCCGTAGAAACATAAGACCTTTTAGACCAAGTCTCCATCTTTCCGCTCCCTTTCTGTTCTTTATAGGACTTTCTTCATGGCCGTACGACGGTTAAGCATTGGCATTTACTACTGATTGTAGTGTTTTCTTCCGCGGTTTTTTTACAGTGGGTCAGACACCACATCTGCACTTCTTGATCGCAATTTTGGGTACTGGGTTAACCCATAGCTTGAAATCATCTACTGCACGAATTCCCACTACATCAAGTTGCCTTCCATTTTGTCGGGCATTCTAATGCCACGGATGATGAAATTCTGTATCCCGATAGCTGAACACATCATCGCACTGTAGACTTATCCAATTCTGAATTCGTGCTCATTCAAGTCGATTAATCACTATCAATGTGCCCATAAGATGCGTGCACATTTCAATTCTGATAGTTTATCACGCACTGTGGGCTAATATCGCCTCCCTTTTCACATGACTACGTAGAAATTTGCGTTTCCATACTCCGCTTTGTTAATATTACTGTTTTCTTTGTTATTATCACTATCATTGTACTTGTTTCATGATTAAGTACTGTCCCTTGATTTCTTTCAGGAAGGAAACCCTATCCCAGACTGTATCGTGTTTTTCAGTCCTTCGGGGGTTACGCTTACCGAGAGCATTCTGAAAACTGAACTTAAGCCTCATCGTCCCAAAGTAAAGGTGAATGACCTGGTCTTTTTCAAGAGTGTACATGTATGGTAGTCTCAGCGTTGCTTTTCAGGTCCAGTTCAGTGTTCCTCTTAAACATGTTTTCCACTATGTGCACTTTCCGTTCGATTTGATCTCCTTTGATGTTTGTCGGGGTTCCTGTTGTTTGACATCAGCTCGCTGGTGAACAGGTACTGTCACCAGTTCTTGACAAAAAGGTCCATTCGTCACGTTCAACTCTACCGTCTCGTTTTGTTTGCCTAGCCTCAGGCTATTTGGCAATATTTGCATCATCGTGGCCTTACCAATTACAGTGCCAACCGTAGGAAAATACCCACTTTATTACGACCAATGCGGTCAAATCTGACGGCCTGCCTGAGTAAAAACTCTCTGTGGTGAAAATATCCAATGTTCTGTAGCGTTTGACTTAACAACCGAGCTCTCTGCAATGAAATAAGAATGATGAAGCCAGCTGGCACCACATCGACATAATTGAACCTTAAATTGGACAGTGTACACATTCTTCCATATTTTTAGTGATCATTCGAAGAGAATTTTGCCTAATTTTTACAGAGCAAATCACAGGTAAGGTAATAAGTGGAGAAAAGTAGATCATGCCAGGGTAATCCCTCAAAATGACAAATTACTTGATTAGGTTGATTTGTAAAACTTGTTTACTTTAGTGGATCACAGACAGCCGTCGTGTACGCTTAGAAAAATCTGTGATGAGACACTAAATATACTTCTTGTAAAGAAAACATGGTGACGTCATTGAATCTGTGACCGTAGTTTGGATGTGAACTTAGTCATATATGAGCAACAGCATGCGTGCTAGCAGTGTCTTCAATAAGTGGCAATTTTATATTGACAACCTTTGGATTGCACCCGAGCCGTCACAGCATGCTACATCCCAGAACGTATGCCCAAACAATTGCTGAATTCGTAGCATGCGCGTGGTCATTATCGTCGTTGCTTGTGTTTTGCTGCGAAAATGATCAACAACCGGCTGTGACTTGCCTGGAGGCATAGGAGGAGACAGCTATCATGCACTGTGGAAAGTAAACGATCTTTGTTACTTGCATTTGCTTGGTTGCGTACGAACACTTTCGTCTTTTCAGTCCAGTGGAACCTGCCATATCACGGGAGGCAGATGCTTTCATAGACTACTCTACCGACCACCGGTCATCATCATCATTGTCAGCTGTGAGAACTGCGTACTTGTCGTACAGTGGTTGTGGCTTCCACAGTTTCGTTCACCGATGATTTGGGGAGGTGGGGTAGGTTGTTGCGCATCGGAGGTGGGAGCTGATAAATTGGTGCGTAAATACAGCACTGTCAGTGGACTGTTAAGTGGGGGAATTGGGAAGGGAGTTATGCATTGAAGGCAGTAGCTTGGATGCACGAGCGCCATTGAGGGCGCGACTGGGCCATGTCTGACAATGTCTCTAACCATTGATGTGGCCCGTCTCGGGGTCCCCATCCAGGGAGACGGCAATGACCAGCGCAGCTGAGTTTTTTGGTAATGGCTTTAATACTTCGCTGCCAAGTCATTTTTTGACCGCCTCTGGCTCGTTTCGACCCTCTGGTCGTTGGTTTTCGCACCGACCACCGGTATCAGGATAGCACGACCCACGCCTGTAACTATGTCGAGTGTAGATCTGTGGCCCTTCCTAGCCATCTGGATCTGAATGGTTCATGCACACAACTTATCAAGGACGCAACTATGTGATGCGACAACTGAGGCCTGGCTAATAATGTATTGTGGAGCCAGCCAGACCCATGACCTGTGGAAGCAACTTAAGAACAGTATTGGCACCGTTGGTGTGACCGAAGTACATTGCCGAAGAAAGCTCCATGAGTTAAGTCTAGGACTACTAGCTACATTCTTTTGCATTCACCAGCCTTTGAAACCTGCGGTCTAATTGGATAACATTTGTAGGCGGCTTGCTTACTGGGGTGATCTGGCACTGAATTACGGGAAGCCTCTCCCATCGATGGACGGCACAGGTGGTTGTGCTGCTGTTGATGATAAATTGGGAATCGTGAACTTCGATTGGGAGCTTGCTTGTCCTTATTCCTCACTGCGGTCAGCTGGGCTACCAAGCTTGACTCAGGGAGTGGTATGCGGAGTGATAGCGGCGGAAGAGAACACTTCACTTCCATGGAGGCTGGTGTGATGGAGGAAAGGAGAAGCGTGTACGCTCCGCATGTGAGAATCGGGGTATCTACGCCACAGCTTGAAAAATACGATCAGGACGACGGTTAGATTCACTGTATTAGGATAACTACTCAATAAAGCATAGTGATCTACCATTTGACCTTTTTTGGATCGTTCGGAATAAACAGAAAGTTCCACAAACATACCAATCAACCTCGAACCTCTCAAACTGACGTCAAGGTTTAACATTACGATATATGCTTACAAGATTCTGTCGGTGTGAGTTAAACAATTGTAGGAGATGTATGTAATGGTTTTACAGACACTTATTCCGAAGTTGCTTTCAGCCTAAAGCGATTCTTCCAGTGTTGTATAATTTTCAGACCTGTAAGTCGAATCAGCCTGTTGTAGGGTGTTCAACGTCGGGGAAATTCGTGCTTTTTGCCTTTTCAGACTTTCCTTTCGGGATGAAAATAGACAACAAGAAGTGCAAAAGAATCAATGAATTTTGTCAATAAAAAATGAAAATAGTGTGTTACCATTACGTAATTTGTCGCCATAAATATAAATGACGTATTTCGGAACGAATCGCAGCAGATGACAGATGTCTTCTATCCGTGCGCACACTAAATTGATTAATTCTGTTTGACTACCTTCGTTGTCATATTTCTGGGGTTGTACCGTCTAGTAAGGTTATTTGTTCATCTGCCGTTACGATGGCACATCTGATAGGTCCGCCATCCGACCTGACTACAGTGCTTCCCTTCTGAAGATGTGCACTCCGAAAACCAGGAAATTTGTACTCTTTGAAATCGCTCTGTCTTTAAGCCATTCCGTTTTTAGAAATTGTTTTTGCACAGAAAGGGGCCTTCACGACTAATCATGCAGTAGTTTTACTGGAAATAAAACCGGATAATACCGCCTTAGAATGAGAACAGGTGGAGCTGCTCCCTTGTCAGTTCCAGGACAGTGGTGTAACAGAAAACAGTACAGCAGCAATTGTCTTTTTTGGGAGTGCATTTGGCTCTTAATAAACGACACAAGATACTCTGGGAACAGACAAAAGGAAAATGCGGAGCGTTTGCTACTTTTTTGGTGATTCTGCTTCCCAGCCAAACCGTTGCTGTGTGGATCGTTTTTTCCATAACCAAATAAAGCAATCATATTCATCCTTTCACATGTCCCTTTGGACATAAAGGCGTCTAACGTATAAGTATTTTGATAGTTTAACTTTCTTGGAGAGATGGTAACTGTTTCCAATAGTGGCAGTGCGGAGGTCGTGCTCTAAAGCACCTCCTTTCTTTGGTTCGGCGGCAGTCGTTGACATTTGAATTGCAGGTTTTCAGGGGCGTAAGTGCCACTCAGTCAGTCAATTGCACGGGAAGACAACCTATCTTTCGTAATGTAAATAAATTTGGGACAGAACCGTTACACTCTCCTTGGAAGTAGTCTTCTCCGGCACATCCGTAAAGCCAGCACTCTAGTCAAATTTTTTTGAAGATGTGTCGTTTCACGTCCTCCCTTTTTCACTTCAGTATATATTCTGAAAGTGCAATGGTACATTTTTTATAGCTAAGATAGAGGTGAGCTAACTATTTTGTTATGGACAGGGTTCTCGTGAAACGACCTTGATGTGACCTTCAGTTATTTAACTTTTCCACTGGAATCTTCACTGTAATCGACGTATTTACCACAGAAGAGCCCAGGGCCTTATTTTCATTCTACACCCAGGGTACAGTAGACTAGAATAGTCAGCCTCCAGCTGATTATGGGTTCCAACGACATGCGGATGAGCTGTGCTCATTCCGCTGTCGTTTACATAAATTGACTATCTCAATCATAATCTTATGCATTCACTTCTTACTTTTCCCGTGCACTTTCTCCACTTACTCATTTTTTATCGCTAGGGTATCAGTGGTGGTTGATATTCTGCTTTCACCTTCCCTCCCCGCTTCCACAACCAGCTAGTCGCTATGGGACGAGCTACGGCCTCCAAGCTGCAAGAGTATGACATGAGTGTGGCCGGCGTGGCCGCTTCACCTCGACCGGAAAGTCTCCTCCAGGTTATCCAGCGACTGGCTGGTCAGTCGTAATCAGATCTGTTACTAAGCCATCCAACTCATCTCCACATATTGTGATCTAACTGAATTACTATGAACTATTTTGCCTTTGGGACTAGCTTTCCTCTTTGTTTTTGTGTAGATAAATTCCTCGTATTTTGAATTATATTTTCTTCCCATTACTTACGTTGTGGTGTTGGGAATTCCATCGGCCGGGCTGTGCGAATTTCCAAATCAAGATAATCACCAAGATGAGTCCTAGGAATGGAGAAGAGCCCTCGGGTTCACACGGTAGGTAGGTTACTGAAAGCTAAAATATAGTGGAAAATTTGTTCGCGACGTTCACTGTCCAAGTATATTCGTCCTTAATATATACACGACTTTGTCTGCAGATGACAGATGACTCTTCGTCAGTCATTATTATTAATGATGACAGGCTCTCCATGAGGAAAGGTTGTAACTTTAGGTACTACGCAGTCTACTGATATCCGCAAGGTAGATAACCTGAACTCCAGGCGGAACGCAAAAGGTTCTTACGATATTAAGTCTTCTCTATTTCTGACTCTTTGTGTCTATGAAATTTCGCCTGGTTCAAAATGGAGAACGAATGGAGAACGACTTAGCTAACACCAAAACACGGAGCACTAGAGGAATAAGAAAATGGTATCCCGAGATAGATCACCACAGGGAGAGAAGTTGTACAGTCCTTCTAGGGAGGCTTAACTCCTGCCTGTAGAGTAGCGGCACCCCATCACGTAGGAATTGAATATGAGAGCCGAAGACACCGCTTGAGTGGATTTTTGTCAACAACCCACTGTTACGTTGGCTTAGTTTAGCATGACCAAAAACCCGCAACGGAAAACGCGTAAATTATTCGGGATATCTGCGCACGACTCAATTAGCATCGATAGTAAGGCAGTCAGGGTGACTTTTACCAGGACCTTTCTAAATTCCTCCGGGGAGCGAATTACACGGTATCCAGATCCGGGCTAGCGATATGAAGTCCCAAGTTGGAAGAGCTGATTTGGCATGGATATTCAGAGGGTTGACACCGATGTTGCCTTCGTACAATTTGTTGCTGATCGTATGTTTAACTCATTTACAGATCCCCAGCACAAACAGGCGAATTGTGTCACATGGCGTATTTCAAACCGCAAACAAGCGGACAATCAGATTGGTCATACAGTCGGCCTGTGCCGAAGATTGTCGGTTCTTTCCGCTCACTTGTACGAACTGACGGTCCGCGCCCACCTCGCGGTTAGCTTCCCTACGTCTGGAGAACATTATCCATAGGCACAATGCACTACTCATAAGGTTGTTGTAAAGTGTTCGACAGCCCACGACCTGTTTCGCCCTTCCTGAGGCTCATCAGGTAGGTGCAGTCCCCGATCTTCCGTCAACCTTATGTTCCACTTGAACCCAAATTGGACTGATTTCGACAAATACACTTATTTGCACATCAGTTTGGTTTTGACGGGCGACTCACCTGGAACGCAGCTGAATCTCTCGTCTACGATATTTTCAAGCAACTGAATGTGCGGCACCAGGCCACCTCATGTTTCAGTTGGCACGCTATTCGAGATATCACGATACATGTATAGAAGTAATACACTACTCATAAGTCTGCTGAAAATTCTTCGACAGCCTTTCTTGGGGCTCATCAGGTAGGCTCAGTCCCCGAGTTTCCGTCAGCCTTATGTTCTACTTACGTTGTACTTATTACTCCATTTAAGAACATCATTAACGAGAGATTCAGCTGGGTTCCAGGTGAGTCTACCGTCAAAACCCAACCGATATGCAAGTGCGTGTATTTGTCGAGCACCATTCATAGTTTCAGTGCTGAAATTTGAAACTGCCGAATTTGTGAATCGTGGAAGGGAATCGCAAGGTCGGTTAAGAATGGCAAGAAATACAAACCCAGTCTCCGGACCGGCCCATTCGGGAAGAATGCCGAGGCCCAGCCTGCGTTGGATCTTTAAGCATTCGCCCTGATTGGAGCTCAAATTCTTGAAACTGCAATAGTCCCACAGCCTCAGGGATGTCCAACAGAAGCCGTGGATAATAAGTCCAACTGGCTGAAACAGGCAGTGCGTGTATCTTGTCACTATCCTAACCTAGCCGAAATACCGGACTGAAAAGTTTGCCAGGAAGTAAGATGTATCCAAAATGGACATAGAGGCTCGTTGTTCGCTGCGATGGATACAACAGATGTTGAAAAAGTTGCCTGACCTCCCGCATTCGAACGGACGACAAACACTGAAAATACCTGGCAATGAACCGCAAATTACTCAGCTTTCAGCCTCGATGAAGTATGCAACAAAATCAGACCCCCAAAGTGAGCCGAAACAGACTTCCAGACTTCTTTAGGGATTACGAAGAAAGGCTTTTTGCCTTGGCTGTTGACCAGGTGGCAGTTGATGTATTCGCCGAGCTTGGCTGTTGGCCTGCAAACGTTTCGTAACCATAGGAGAAGATATCATCAGTATGCGGTCGGCTGTGTGCAATCAATAGGTAACGTTGCATGGAAAAATGCGTTTTCGCAGACATTCATGGAGGGAACATAATTGTCGTCTTGTGGAGTCTTGTCGACAGGCGGAAGTTTCCCAGGGACCAGCTACTTCGAGCGTCAAACACCTGAAGTTGTTGGCAATGTATCGAGATACAAGTAGCTTGAATGTGTTAGTTAGCTTTCGATCAGGTGACAGATGGTCTGGTCGCAGAGCTTGACGGTTGGCTTGCAAAGATTTGGCCGCCAAATGATGAGATAATGTCTGTGTGCGGCTGGTGCTCGCTGTCGGAAACGACTCATGAAAAGTATTTGGAAACCAGCAAAAGTGCATAAGAAGTGGTAAACCAGTATTAGTATTCAAACTTTATTAACTGACATTAACACATCACATGTGAACCATCAAGGAATCAGCTGGGCGGCCACCTCTTCTAAGATGCTTACAACAATCATCTTGTGCAGTCTCACCGGTACTCGTGAGTAGGGTTCTGTCCGGATCGCGGAAGAAACCACCACAGTGCCCTCCTGCAACCCGGAGCACTTCGTTAAACATGTAGAAAGCCACCAACTGTAGTCTTTTTAGATCTAAAAACAGTATTCGACTAACGCTATTTTGTGGCAGTGTCTCCCCTTTTTAAAGGTGAGAGCGGCACTCATAGCACTAGTTCAACCCTCATATACTGCGAAATCGTCAATGCGGAATATTCTTCGGAGTGTATCACGAAAGTGGTGTTTGTCAGAGTTGCCCGCTGTCATCGTTCCCTTTGAACCTTTGCATCATGTATATTCCCTGACGTCAAATTTCTTTCGGAGGAAGACCTCAGTGATCCTGATGTCACTGTTTCCGGGTACGTTTTCGGGATGCGTTGTAAACCTCCACAGTGCAGAGTGCCAATGAAAGTCTGAGATGATATATCACTCAGCCTGGTCATTGAACTAAAATCAGTTGATACCCCAGCGTATTTGGGTAGTTGTTTCCTTCAGTTTCAGTATTACGAACAAAATGAGTACAAGGACCTCCAAAACCTGCTCCATTTTCAGTCAGCTACAGATCAGTAGTTTGTTCGCAAGGCACACTGTCAATGACGCTGAAGTGTCCAGGACTATTTAATGGTTGCGAAACCTGGCCTCTGTGTGTTACAGACAACAGCAGACTGCTTGGCTTTGCCATCGAAGCATTGAACATCATAAGCTCATCGGATAAGCGATACTGAACTATGACAACTGATTTAAGGCAATAAGTCGGGTGCTAGTTCAATTATGGATGCGATGCAGCCAAACCATGTACGATGGCCCAATAATGTCCTTCGTATGCCATACAATCCATTGCCTGGCCATGCCCTGTATGTTGAGACCTGTTCTAACTAGAAATAGACGCAGTATCTTCAAAGTATGAAAATCTTACCCGTTTTATGCCAGTTTATGTCGTCTACCAGGCTGGCGAATCAAGCCTAACGTGGCAAAATCCTGCAGCCAGTGGTTATGTTGTATCCACACGCATATGAATAATCTTCAATCCATCGTTTTCTGTATCGATTTTCATATTACCTTTTGGAGCTCAATTAATTCTCATTTTCATCCTATGCTGTCGACATTGAAAAGTGTTGTGACAACTGGAACTAGCGTACGACTTTGCACGGTTCATGTCTATAAAAGGAACTGAACTGAATTTCAGGTTACCCGAAAGGTATCACTCTATTTCCGGACACATTATTTCGGTGAACTAAGTCTATTCAAGCTGTGTTGATGTCACTGTGTTTTCTAGTAGTTTTGAACATTCTCTCAGTCAACGTGATGAATGGACACAGTGTCACCCGCAGCATTCGTTCACCACTGCAATGTTTTTTGGTCGTAAGAACAACACAATGTTATCTATGGGTTGACCACTTTCGAACGCATACGTTTCATTCAGTGCACTGAACGTGCTTCCCTCTTGAAAAGGTATCCATAAATCTGAATACTGTCCAGTAACCAGATTTTGCCACATATTTGTTGCGCTGTATGGCGACTGCACCTAGTGGTACAGTGTTCAACATCAAACAAGAAACAAATGCGTTCTCTCCTTCACCCAAATCGATCCCCCACGTGGAACTATCAGGCTGCCCACAAATATGCAATTATGTACAAAATATATTTGCTCTCAGGCTGTCTGAAGTATCTGTCTCCGGAGTTTAACAAATTACCGAATATAATTTCAGAAACTCAAAGCCACGTCTTCTCATCAGAAATGCTGTACACACGGCTCTCTTGGCTAGTGACTAACACATACGTTGTACTCACATTTAGTATTTAGGGTGGGATAATACCACCTAAAGTAGTAGTTCAAAAGATGCTTAATTCCTGTTTAGTGGTTTCGAATCAGAAGTGGATTGTAGCCGACCTATGATTATCCACAGACTTAGTCACGACAACGCAACAGTGTTACTCGCTACAAATAACAAGTAATATCCAAGTGTCGCCTTGAATGTCACGAATAATGAGGCCCACTGGAGTCATCTTATTGGGATAAAGCACTTTTCCTGAAGTTTAACCTGGATCCAGCAAAGCGATGGATCACTATACCGGGCCTTGCCTAGAATTATCAGTTCCGGAGCCAAAAGCTTTCAAACGCGCAATGCCGGGATCTGTAGAGCTAATTAGTAATTACTAAGCCATAACGGTGTCCACGACTTCTTCGACAAACTGTGTTTGGGTATAGCCTCAAGAAACCCCACTCCCATATATAAAGTACTATATATAAATATAGTACACGCAGCCAAGAGACTGTTGAACCTACACCTATTACAGTGCTTGTCGTAGTAAGCCCTTCAAAAGTAACTCGTTTTCGAATCCGTTACCATCTTAGGAATTAAATTACAGGAAAGGTTTATACCAGTACCTTGGATCCAGTTGTTTACACTTCTTCATTCCAAGAATGACCTCAGTGACTGAAACTCTTTCTACCTTGCCTAAGCCTACTTGTGTAGAGTCTACCGATGTTATCCTATATTTTCCTTAAATTTGCTCGCATTAGTGTGCGTAAGGAGGGAAGGTATTCCTGATTGACAATCATGTCCAAAGTATGACGAAAGCGTCGTGAATGACGCATAGTCATTTGGTTGCCGATGTCCTTCCTCAACCTGTTCCTACCACAAAAGTAAACGTTGCTGGGTCATTTGATTGTTAGTTATCTGGCTAACGTGCCGCACACATCAAGCTCCCATTGACAACTAAAAAATGACAGTATAATCCACGAGATGCTTCCTACATGACAACTTCCAACGTCCGTACTGTATGTCAAATTAGTACCAGGTACTGCTTGCCCAGAACTTACACTTTTTTAAAATTGATACGTGATGTGTCCCTGAAACAGGCGCACAAAAACATTGTGTGGTCATGCACCTTAAAATGCCAAAGACGAACTCAGCCCTTTCGCATTTCACTCTCCGTTTGGTAATTGATCAGGTGCAAGTCAGTTGCCAAGCTCGGCGAACACATCAACAGCCACCTGATCAGTTACCATTGAATGCACCGAGGGGTACACTCAGTCCGAGCTGAACGCGCCTTCTTGGAGTGGATTCCAGTGGACAGGCGTCTTTGCGCCGTTTGGTTATCCAGATTAATGCCACTCAGCATTAAAAAAACTGCCTGTTTGCAGTGTCGGAATATGCCCCAAATTGACTGCAATTCTGATGCCGAGAAGGATACTTTCAATTGGGTTTTATCCGGGCTAATTTGTCAAGCAAGGAACACTGACACTGTCATTCGTGCGGGTGATATGAATGCTCATTTTGGCCGTCGAAGCGCCTTGGGATCGCATCTGTCTGATTCGAAGTCGATGCTCACCACACAGACTATGGACAACGATTCCTCCTATTTTGTGCTGATCATCAACTGTTTCCGGCCAGCCACCGGTGGAGAGCCACAATTAAAGACTGCCATTTCTTCTGGGGCGCACAACTTGATTCCGATCACGCCATGATGCTATCACGCCTTACTATTCCCTCTCCTTCAGACCCCTTCAGGTCAGCAAGAAGCGTCAGAATCCACCGTCTTCGGGAACTACCATAGCTTAGCAGTACCCATCTGAGCTAGCTGAATTATCTTCTACAGTAAACTAACAGTGTACTGCTAGCGAGCACGTGGATAAAACACTAGAAAGGGGAGAAGGAACCAGGAACAGACGGTCCAGCCCTCTTCAAGTAAGGCGGAAAACCCCTGGTAACCAATCGGATAAAACTCATTGATGTGATATGGAGTCAAAAGAAAAAGCTTGCAAAAAGACGCATACTGACAGTCATCCCTGTCTCCAAAAGGGGTACGCAAACTTAGGGTGAAAACCACCGCGGCATTAGTCTGGAAGCTGTGACATCGAGTTTCTCTATGGTCTTACCTTCTATAGGTTGACTGAGCACAGGGAGAAACAGATCCATGAAAACGAAGCTGGGTCCCGTCCTGAAAAAGGTGGCACCGATCACATTTTCACTGTCCGTCAGATTCTGGAACAGCGACACTGCTTCCAGCAACCAACAATAGTTGTGTTCCTTGACTTGCAAGCTGTCTTCGACTATGTGGACAGCCAGGCACTATGGTAGTGCCTATGGAGCAAAGGTACCCCCCATAAATTCTTGACTCCCCTTGAGGCCCCGTAGGCCACCTCCCGCGGACTCGTGGCGGTCAACGGGAAACTCCCGCCTAATTTCACCACACCAAGTGATGTCATAGAAGGCTGTCCTATTTCATCTTTCCTGTTCATCATCGCCATTGGTATGATCATGAAAGACTCAGTCCCCGCCTCTAATGCCGGTGGGTTCGAAATTCTCCCGGGGCATTCGCTCACAGATGTTGGATGTGCAGACGACATTGCTCAGCTTGGATCTGACGCCATTGCAATGCACACAACGTTAAATACTCTGAATAATTCTGCCTTACATTTTGGCATGTTCTTCACACCTGTAAAGCGTTGAGTGCTGCTGCAAGACTGGGTGGGCTCTAACCCTAACCTCATACTTGCGCATTAGTCGATTGAGGTAGTAGACAGTTTGATCTACCTGAGCAGCTGCATCATTCCCAGTAGTATAGCCAAAGACGATTAATCCATCCGGACTTAGAAGACCAGAGCAGCTTTTTTGAGCCTGCATCACCTGTTGCTTAGGCGTGATATCAGCTTATTCATCAGTGGTCGAGTTTACAAGCATGCATTGCGCTCCATAATATTATACGGGTCAGAAACCCGGCAGCTGCGCGCCCAAGACGTCAAAAACCTTGTGTCTGACCGTCGATGACTTCGGAGCATTGCCCGAATTGTGTGGGAACACCGGATCAATAATACTGGAGTACATCGATTGGTTCTGGGTAGAAGTACCTCGCTCACGACAGATGAACTGATCACAACCCATGGGTTTCGCTGGTCGATGCTGTTCGACCGATTCCTCGAACAACGATTTTCGCACAACCACGCCAATAATGAAAATGAGCCATGATAGGTAAAGCAGCAAAGTAAGAAAGCCATTACCAACAAACTCAGCTGCGCTGATCATTGCCGTCTGCATGGATGTAGACCCCGAGATGGGACAAATTAATGATTAGAGACATTGTCAGACATGTCCTCAACGGCTCTCACGCATCCAGACTGTTGCTCTCAATGCAAAACTCTGCTCCCGATTTCCCCAATGAAAAGCACACTGACACCCCCGGGGCTTACACATCAATTATATCAGCTACCGCCTCTAATACGCAGCTATCTACTCCACCTCCCCAGGTCGTCGGCGAACGAAACTGTGGCAGCTAGAATCACTGTAGGGGAAGTACGCGGTTTTCACAGCTGCAGCTGATTATGACGATTATATATGTGGTTAGTGAAGACAAATTAGGTGACTGGTGATACATTATACACTCATGACCCCCGACGTGGTTTAATTTGGCGCTTGAGCCTGTCGGATGCATTTAAATCTTTGGGTGCGATTGTTCTGAGACCTTTCTGTTCGTTGTTGGTTTTTGGTCCTCACCAACACCTGTGGTTTATTGATAGTTTGCGGATATCTGTTGATCTTCAATATGTACAACTGTTTCATCTTTATTGTCATCCTTACCATTTATTATTTCATCGTTAGCATCAGCAGTGCGCATCTCACTAATCTCCAGGAAGCCTCGAACCCGTGACCCCTCGGCTGGTAGTTTGAACGCAACCGTTCGGCCACGAGTGGCTGAACAGTAGCGTGATTGGCTCTCATTCAGACAGGATGTAGCGCCACTAATTCTTTACTCACGGAAACCATATCACGTGGTTAAGTATAAACTCGAGTGACTACTTCTCAGATGGAAGTCCCACTCATCTTGTGAAATCGGTCTTATAGATTGATCTAAAATAGTTTTCGTTTTTGTCCGAAAACCTTTAGCTTTATGATGGAGACATTTCATCGCATAAACTGGGTCCACCTTCTTCCTATCATCCTTGTTTTCAAGTAAGCGCCTTGTCTGAGGTGAACAGTAGCGCATGCTCTCACTATCTTAGTTGCTATATCCGGCCTAGCTAAGAAGTACACATTGATTCTTCTCGGGAAATGTCGACCGACAAATAAACGACTTCCTCACCACATGTCAGGCATTCAGTCGAAATCGGCCATCTTTTTTTGTACACTTTATCGTTTTTTTATGGATGGAAGTTGCGCTATTTTGCTTCGCATAGTCAACGGAATTCGGCCACGGACTCAGAAGAAACGGTCGACCGGTAGTATAGCGGTAAGTCTAATTTTATTGGTATACTATGGAGGTAATGTTCTTTTTCAAAGCACATTTAGTTGAAGGATATCATGAACGAGCTATTTAGGTTATTTTCACCCACTTCCAGTCAACACCAAGTCAATGAACGTTTATCAGCATATACTTCCTATTTGATGTTGAAGTACAAAGTAAGCTTGATGGAACTCCCGTGGCCAAATTGCTTAGTGAGCTCCAAGAAACGCGAGACTGGTGGTGGACTGTTTTCAGGTTTCTCTGACCTTTGAGTAATGCTGAATTGCAGAAGCCTTTTCTCATAGCCTTTCCCCAATTAGACTTTGCTGGTATTCGCAAAGTAAACATACTTGAAGCCACTAAATCCAGTTTTTGTTAAACGTATTCCTTTCACAAAGACGGAGCACTGGACCTCAGTAGAGAGAATTGATCACTGAGAACCTCGCCACAGACAAGTAACTTGTAAACATTGCGGCTGATATGCGCTGCGAGTCCATGAAGAAACAGCAGACACAAACAGCACAACTTTTAATGCATGACATGTACACAAAGCAGTTGAAATGCCATCCTGTACCTCCGTAATGGTGCAAACCAACATGGACAGCTTCATGAGCAGTTTCACGATACTTTGGCCGCTATTTCCAGTCGTTGAATGCAACCTACACTGTGGTATGCGATGATAATAGCTTTTTTCTACACTTTTTTGTTAGTGGTTAAGGAGGGATCAGAATAGTTTGGTACATTCCATTCATGTTCACGAGAACCATGCAATGAGAGTTATGTTATCTATAAACATTCGAGTTCACTGGGTCCTGTGACTTTTTGTTGATTTTTAACTCCATCATGAGGGCTGAGGCACTACCAGTTTGCCTAAGCCTAGTCACAGGTAATCGAAAAGCCAGGGTTAGGTTCGAACCGTAGACTTTTTGGTCACAAGCTTAAAACCTTAACCGCTGAAATATCTCGCGCCAGGCCCTCCAAGTAATGGACACCCCGTTGTATCGATGACTTTTGATTACGGTTCCAATGAAACCTGCTACTGCAATTTGCCACTGCCGGTTTATGCGATCAGCAGTCTATGATTCGTTGATCGCGACTTTCATTTGGGTGTTCTGCGCATACCGCCCTGGAAACTCTCGAATTGTTGAGCTTACTTCTCAAGCCCTGATGCAGAAAAAAATGAGCGACGTCGAACGCCTATATGGAAAAGCATTATCATCATCTCACCTGGAGGAAACAGCATTGAACACACGATAACTGTGAAGGTTGCGTGGGGCTAATCGGTTTGGGAGCCAATAAATCAACCAACCAGTCCAACAGTGACGGAACGGTTGATTGACTACTGAACATCAGTGCATGAGAATCTGTACGCCGTGCTAACCTAAAAATTACTCTGTTGCGCAAATCTGGATAACATCGTTCTGCAAATTCAGTGGAAATTGCATACAGTTGCACAAAATCTCATTACAACGCCGTAGTTGCGTGTCCACTAGTGAGGTCGCTGGGGAAATCGTGATAGCCTATATAGTCTACGTTGTCCGGGGAGTTCGGCGAGTATGAAACATAAAAAAATCGCATGGTCACATTCGGATTACACTACCGAAACGCATTTTGCTGTTCGTGGTTTGATGTTTGTTACTGCAAAATAGCATACCACCTCGAAAACAGCATCACCGGAAGCATAATTTAAAAACACATTGAACAGCGTGTTGCAGTGGTAAAATTGCAGCAACCATTTAGCGAGGTGACCAATCAAGAAAGACGACCAGATATTTGTTCAAATTTCATCCAAACGTGCGACTTCACCCTTACTGTGAATACTACTAGTTCAGCGATCTGCAGAAGGGAGCAGAAGGCTGAAAAACCTTGAAAATAAAAATACAACACAAACATGAAGATGGATCTCTTGGATGGGATTGGAACCCGTTACCTCCCGCTTATCTATAGGACGATCTGATGGGTGAGCTACCACAGACACTGTTCGGTATCGCACAAGTATGGCTGAGTTCACATTGATTTGCTACAGCTCTGTCTAATAGATCAACGGTTCACGTCCACGGTTGGCCGGACATTAATATCTACAAATACCCAAAGA
>SJOL01006486.1:297177-329674 GCA_004794785.1 Opisthorchis felineus
CAAATTTTTGGTGAGGAAATCAACAGAGATGGATAAGTGCACGCAGAGATATTGCAATATGTGTACAACCGCATAAGTGCTACAGATCATCAAAATCAAACTGGTATCCCTACTTTACACATCTGGCTTCAACTAACTTGCAACGGTAAAACTTTGCTACGGCCAGGATGTAACCCAACGGCCACAAGAAGCGGACCAAGTGTTTCTGCTCTAGTTTGAACGCTTATTTCAGCAAGACTGACCAGGGTTTTGCAGCGACCAAAAATTTGAATCCAGGTTGGACTGAATGCCGCGATCTACCCAACCAACCGAGTGGACTCATGGTTTGTCCACATAAAAAAACTGTACCGAAAGGAACCTATGTGACTTGGAGTAAGACTGACATTACCTCGGTAGATCCAATTCTGAACCTATTCAACTAACACTTCACTCAGGCTGTAGAGCAATACAATGCACCCAACCTGTGTGTCACTCTCGTAACACAAACAGGGAACATTATCCCCGTACGCAACATATTCAGTGGTCATTTTCAGGATGAGCAATATACGAAACCTACCCGAAACACCCTGTCCACATGTTCACTTGTCGTATTCTCACCGATTGGTGGCTCAGTGTTCCGACCAAGAAGATCATAGATGGCATTTACAACTTTCAGCATTTCTCCGCGTGTGATCACTCCATCTCCGTTGACATCATACAGGCGGAAAGCCCATCCGAGTTTGTCTGTTTGGCTCCCATGTGTGAGTGTGGAAAGGGACTGGATGAATTGCTAGATAAAATAATAAAAATAAACAACAGAATAACAACGGATAACCAGTTGGAATAAGTGAACTGTAGGGGAAAAACTATACTCGGATTCTCGGCTTTTTAGCTTTACGGACAAAAATAGCTGGAATGCCCCCAGAAAGATGTAAAGTACTGAAATTGGCGTAAGCCTACTATGGAGCATTTGATGAACACACGTCACTCTATATGCACCTTCTCTGATGGAGACGCTCAGAAACACAATAAGTTATTCAAATAGCTCCTCAGCAAAACTATAATCAGAACGCGTTGATGAGTGTACGTTATTCATTGACATCTTCTCATAGGGTTTCTTGAGAGCTTTCCGCAACCCTAAAAGTAGCCTGCTATGTCAAGAAAAGTTCGCACTTGAGTATCTTTCACAAACTGGGTCCGATTTGGGTTCAGGTAGACCATGAGGTTGACGAAATTTAGAGGGCTGAGTCTATCTGATGAGTCCTGAGAAGGGTGAAACCGGGGTTGAGCTGTCACAGAGTTTTCAGTAGCCTTATGCTATGTGGCGAAACAAACAGCCATCGCCTCTCCTCACACATAGTTCGGTTTACATTAGTCAGAGCGGAATGGTTTGAACTATGCCACTGAAAGTTAACCAACAATGAAAAAAGGCGACAATTGAAAATTCTAAATAGCATTGAGAAATGATGACGAGGCAGCAAGAGCTTATTCAAAAACAGTATGATTTCATGCACAAAACTCAGAAGAATGTTACAGAAGGTAGTCAAACACACGTTCTCATTCTCACTTGACTTGGAAAACAGGGCATCGGGTTAATCGGCTAAACCAGGATTGGCGGCTGAGGGTAACGCCCGACCGATTTTTCACAGGTATGATAATTCAGAAAATTTAGTTTTCACTGCCCTATATGTCTAGTGAGTTTCGCTACTGGCACGGAATGAGGACTCTTATGTTGGAGTCTTCCAGCGATTAAATTACTGTCCACCCAGGGCGTCGTCTGCACATTTTAGATTCAGCACAAAACCGATTGTGGGTAATGGGTCACAAACCTGGTTGTATCCACTTCAGACGGGTAGACTTGGTTTCCCGCGGAGTTTTACTTAGCCAGCGAGGTTGTTGTGGTGGTTATTTGTTGCTTTTTGGTACACTGATTATTATGTATATTCTGGCCTGAGTTGCTCTCAAGTTATCTGCACTCTACCATCATTCTGAGCTTGTTCAGATGAGGTGAAACCGGCTTGCAGACACAGTGAGCCTCCTCTTCTCCATGCTTCACACATGTCGAGAGACAGTAGGAAAGGTCTACTATTATTTTTTGACTTGCATCTGGGGAAGATGCTCGCTTCCAATGCCAAATGTCCTGAGTTCGAATCCCGGTTCAATATCGAGCCACAATAAGATTTCTACGCATAGGATGTCTAAGAGCTATACAGAGACACTTAAAAAATTTCCTAGCCCTAACTTGAGCTGTATTTGGCGTCCGGTAGTTAGAATAAACACGTTGGTATAAAAGCAAGACTACGAAAACCAGAGAGCTACGAAGAAAAGTTAATTTATTTTATTTTGAGGCAAATATGTAGACAAAGGTTTCCGTACTCTCCCGAGAATGTTTTGTAGTTACACTTGGGTCAACCCACTAGTTAAGTTCGCGACATCGGAAAAACCTTGCCGAAACAAGGCGAACTTCTCAGTGTTTTAACATCATTACTAATATATCCAGCATTTTGTTAATTCCGACCGATATTTTACGTCTCTGCCGAGATTCCCAGAAGCTGCTCCATCCTTGCTTGGAAGCGTCTGCAGTGCGCATCTTACGAATCACCACAGGGATTCGGCAACTCAAAACAGATAGGGACGAGTCAAAACAGTGCGCATGTTCAGACAACTATTTCTTGGGCTAATAATGCGAGTGATTTAGGCTACCTTGGCGAAATCATGTCATTCACATATGGTGCAGACCTGTTCCGCTGGTATCAGACCACACCAGTAGATTTTGTCGACATCTGTTAGATAGTAAAAATGTCATGTGGGCTCAGTGAAAAAATAGAGCATTAGTCGCCACGTTATCCTGACCAGTTCACAGTTTCGTTGGTCGTGTTTCTCATATGAATGAAGGTCGGGGAAAATTTACATGCCTTTTCTGACGTTGTGTAAAGAGACGTTGGCATTATCGTGCTCCGTCTAACGCATAATTCCCAGTCACTTGTTACGTACACTAGCAAAACTATCCCAACACTTTCAACACTACAGACAAACAGTCGGGAAAAGAACGTACTTCAAATGTGAGAGTCCCATTGTGCTCTTTATCAAATGAACGGAAGACCAATTGGGCGTACATTGTAGCATCTGAAAAAAGCACACGTGTTGAACTGGCCGCTTTGAGCGAACGATAATCCTTAAAAAGACATCTTCAAAGAAAATTTTCTAAACCTTGGAAAATGATATCGTTATTTCGGACCCGTACATTTCTCATAGATATTTGGTACTCACAGGCAAAAGATACCAGTCAAGAAAACGTCTGCGAGAAAGTCACACCATCAGTTACTGACCCATCATTGGTCGATTGAATAACGGCTCAACGTAAGCTGATCGTCAGACTGTCAGAAATAGAAAACGAGCAGAGTGACGGGCTGAAATTTCAAACGTATTCGCTGTACATGAATCCAGAGCCCTGCGACAAGTGTCGCAGAGGTTAGAAGTGGGATTTTATCCACCTGTGATATAAGTCAAAAATGTGTGGAAGTCATTCAGGACAGGTGTGCATATGCACGGGAATTGGGAGTGATACCCGGGGAGATCATTGACTCATGTCATTTAGCGAAGGGGTGAAAACTGCAGTTTTTGAGGCACGCCAAAACCTTGTGAGTGGTTGCGTAATACTTGGAGTTTGCCTTCACATGGGTTTCATACAGATCGGCCTTCTTCTGTCCTAACGAAAATTTTTCGGTGAGTCCACACCAAAGATAGAAGGAAATGTATTCGTTCTCGTTCGAACTCGTCAGCAATGCATCGACTTGGCTATACCGGGATTTGAACCTCCGGTATCTGACATGCGAGACGAACGTGTTACCAGTGCACTACCAGCGCACAGTGGACTCACCTGACTTATCACGTCTACACAACCGGGAGAGTAGGCTGGTTGTTGTTCAGAGCGTTGGGCTAAACCAGTCATGTCACTCAAGTGTGGACATATTCGCCTGTTCAGATGTGATGATACAGATGCGTTCAGCAAGCGTCATTATAGCAATGGTACCACACTCTCCTCGTATGTCAGATGTCCGGGGTTCAAATCCTGACACAACCAGGGACATGTGCCGATGATGAGATCTAACAAGGGTGACATTTAAATCCAGTGTTTCCTCTCTTTGGTGCGGGCTTACCAAAACAGCTCCGTCGGGAGAGTTGGAGGATAGTTCAAACGAAAGTGGTGCGAATTCAACTACAAGCAATGTTTCCAAGCCAGGCAACAACTGGTTCTCTGATGGCGCCATCTAGATTCAGTCCTTAAGGTCTTGGAAGAGCGGTGCAATAATCTGGGATTGAGTGAGACTTGACAGCTACGCATTCCTATGCAGCACGTTCACACTGTCTGATATTGTCAAAGCGCACAGGCCTTGAAGAGCATTTAGACCTGACTTGGCGGATAATCAATCAGGTCAACATTAAAACGTTGCCCCCTGAATCAATTTTTCGTGGGTATCACACGCACAACTTGCTCGTGCATCTGTTAGAAAACAATTTGAGCTAATTGTGATATGAGTTTGGAAAATTAGCATCAGCGTTCGTCATTTCATCTCTCAGAGATCTTTAATTCAATGGCACATACTGACCGGTTTTTCAAGACCAGAGCAGGCCCTTGGCGAGGGGGTCAATCAAAGCCACCTTCACATGCAAACCAGTGGGTGACAGGCTTATGGGTATAAGTTTTTTTTCGGTATGACAGACCTCCATAAAGCAGACACACAACCAGGGAATCCTCTAGTAGACAATGAAATGCACCCCAGGGGGCATTCTCCAGTGACAAAAGCTTCAACAAGCCTTACCTGACACTACAACTGCCTGAGTTACCAAATTTGTGTACGGTAAAGTATCATGACATTAACAGCATCCCTAGCGGACGGACATATCGAGAAAATTTTACCAGCAACGAAAATAAATTCCAATCCTAACTGTTACTAACATTTCCGTTGATTCTTCGGTCAGAAAACTTCCCACTGCCATTCTAACCTGAGCTGTGTTGAATAACGTCCGAATCGGCATTCTGCCGTAAGAATTGGGGAAATTTTCTCAGAGTGAAAATGAAGTGTATTTAATCCAATAAATTTCAAAATGGTCCTTTAGCGTCGAAAAAAGGGCTATTAGGCAAACTCAAACTACTACGCGAATGAGGACCCAAAGACGAACACCTTGCTAATCCTCCGACTTCAACCTTCAGATAGGACGCATTTGGCGTGAAAACTGTCCTGATCCGGGGTGTCACTAAAAATCCATTTAAGCGTGTCTTTTGTCTGAATAAAATGGACCACCAAATTTGAGATGTGATATTATCTACCGGAATCACTCACGTACTGTCTAACCGAAAGCATGTTCTGCACGTGTTACTCACCTCCTTGTGGGAAAAATTTGCAATAAATATCTTTGAATACCTCTTCGTTCAGTGTACCGGCAGGACATTCCTGTTTAACCATGAAGAGATAAGATAATCAATATTAGTAATGATTTGAATGGAAACCAAGCAAACTGTTAATAATAAAAACAACCATCTAAAAATTGGTGGCTTTGTGAACGCACTGAAGTGCGAAACCAGAGCACTGAGTGATTCATACCTGTTTAAAGGACGCAAGGCTGTTCTTCAAAGGTCCGGTCTGTAAAATCCCAGAGAGTTTATACTCGATTCGTTGTATAAAAAGATTCCTGCTACTGTATCCCATGTGTATGATCTACACCTGTAAAATCAGTTAAAAACCGGGACCACTCGTTTCTCCGAACCTGGTGTACCATGGAATACAACTCATGGCATGTAGGTAGAACTATGGTGGCTTATTGAACCTAAACCAGACTTACACGCTTTTTATCCGTCCTAATGTGGCCAAAATAATGAGAATTCAAAGAGAGAGGGGCAATTTCAGAAATTAATGTGAGAAGCATGGCATTCTAAACACCATGTTAGTTAATGACCTCAGTCGTTCGCAAAATCTAACGGAATATCGGACGGAATCTGCCAATTTGAGTTGACTTTTGCGCTCTCCGTGAAACAAGTTTATGAACATGCTACTGCAATGCTGACAAGTAGTCGAGAAATAGTGGCAAACTAAAGTGTCATGATGATGCCTGGAGCACAGTGCCGACAAGTAAACGTACATACAACAGTGATTAGTATACTTAGGCACAGTGATAGGGCCACAGAAAGGCTATCAACTAGCTTCCGTAATTTAAGGCGTGCTGTCCAGGACTTACTCGGCCAGCCTGATGTTCAAGTTCTGTAAAAGTTACTCAGTAACTTTTGAGCTTATTAGAAAAAAATCTATTTTAATTTAAACAAACTAGCCGTTGAACGACCGCTTCCTTTATTGAAAAGAAGATACACGAAGACATAGCGGTGATTTCCCAACGAGGCAGTACTTATAACAGTCGGTGAATGGGTGAAAATTCAAAAGCGGTACAGGGTGCTTGGAAAATGAACCTGTCAAGTAAGGTGTGTAAACATCGCCATTCATGGGAAAATCGCACAACTCTAGAAAAATTGACGTTTGCTACTAATATGTACGTAACCTTTAAAAAGGTATCCGATGCTTGGTTGGAAACAAGAATTAAATGGCCAAGACGATAGTTTCATGGTTTGCAAGGTTTTTACCAGTCATTCGGCGTTGCTTGCTGTGCTTGACGCAGACCTTGAGAGACTTCTTCAGAACATTCGCTTGATGTAAATGGCTTGGAAAAGCTGCTTCAGTGTATACGTGAAGGTTTTCCAAACAGTATACTTGAGCATCCATCTTATTGAATTCTCATCGTGGCGAAGATGAGACCGAACAAATGCCTATTCCCGGGTGGTATTAATTACTGTGAGTGTGACTGTTTGGATGGCATTAGGTTGTGGCATTGATTTCAAGAAGTGACTGCTGCGTGCCTAAAAACAAGGTTGTTTAACTACCTATGTAACAATGTAGTTGTACTGGTCTCAAAATTGTGAGCATCACTCTGGTGTTCCACCAAAGACTTACAATAATTGTGCGAAAAAAATTCCGTAAATCCAAATGAGAGCCCTACGTTATTTCAGAACGTAGCATATTATTCATCATTAACATTTTCTGTAAGTATACCTGTTTGAAACCTTGATACATTATTTGTAATTCTTTCCTGGAAAATTGCGTTTTTCGTAACAGAGTATTGATTCCCACTGGCTTGTGCCGGACAATGTGGTTCTCGATCTCTTCCAGTTCAGCCTCTGAAACGAAAATAATTCAGAAACTAGTGAAGGAAAGTAAAAAGGGAGCAAATCACGCCCATCTGCTAAAACTAAGACCACTTCAGTCAGATATACTGAGAGATTTTCTGGGATTGATACATCTTGTTAGAGCATCTCTCTACTTCAACAAGGACATACCTAGCTGTCCCCGGGGAGTGATGTCCTATCCCGATAAAGTTTGACGTAATTGAACGAGCTTGAATGGATCGCCCGATCAATTTTTTTAAAGAAAGATCGGAAAAGGACTATTATAAAGCCGTGAATGACTAGAAAAAACGAAGAACCACTAAATGCTGAATTTTGTAGTTGATAAGGAAACCATCGCCGAAAGACAGAAGTTGTGGGTTCTGGCTGCTTGGTAACATTCACAACGGGTAGTTTGGGTCGATCCAGTGGCTTGTTTATGGGAGTGGCTTAACAACAGATCCTGTAACTTCGTGATTTGATCTCATTTCATTTTTGTTCACAAGGCTATAGTTTTGGGACAGAAAGTCGCCAAGCGCCCAGACCATGTGACCCTGACCCTGAATTGTGGCTGTCTGTCCGGGAAACACTGTTGTTAACCCCAGTTTATCTACAAGATCTGCATAAAGTACACCTTAGAATCAAGTTAACAATACACTGTGTCTTACATTCGTAGTGGTAAGATAGAAGAAGGAAGCAAGTGGTTTAGAAAAGACAAAGCCATGGAACTTATTGTATCTCACATGGAAGCCTGATTTTGGTGAGTGTTCAGTGCTTTTAAAATGGGACGCATTCCAGTAGTGTTCGTGTGCTCGATCGATATCCAGGATATAGGGTGTCTGTCCGTGACGCATCGGGTTCCATCTATACGTTCGTCTGTGTGGTATGACAAGAAGCTTGCCTCAAACGCTAAAAAAAGCACCTGCTACCTCGCACTGAAACCAAACATTACGGAAGAGAGTGTGCAATTGTCGTACGATCTACTAGAAATGGTCCAGTAAATCCGCGTTAAGTGTTCACCATTCTCCATCACGTCCCATTGGCCCACTCTGATGCCATTCTTCAGAAGGCTTTCACAACAGCGGATGGTATATTCAATCGATTATATCCGCCTCGCTACTCACTGAAGGCAGACTACTCTCACTAAGAATAACTCGTATGCTAGTTCAGCAAAACAAAACAGGTGAAGAAACATGAATATCCCATTAATTTTCTGATGAATACAGGGATTAGCTCGTGAATTCCGTGAGTAGTTTCTGACAAATACTTTACTGGTGTAGAGTAAGTTGTGAACTCATAAGAAACCAACGATTACCTCCACATGTATGCACTAGCTGAAGTCCAATTGGACTCACAAAGATGAATCAATGTTTACACATAGTCTACCGTTGGCTAACAGAGTATATTCCATTAACCAGGTGAGGACAAAACAATAGGCATATAAGGTATATTTTCAGTCCAAAGGAATGTAATATTCGCCAACTCCTTAGATATGGGGACCACACGAGAAAACCGTTTTTCGGGTTCCAGATCCATTGAGGCGAATAACTGCACCTAACTTGCGCGGACTTTCAGGAAATACGCAGCACTGTTTGATTGAGCTTGTCTCATGGTTTAAATATAGTGCAACTCGAATGCAATATCACCAGTTTTGATACTTTTGGATGCCTCATTGCAAACCGCCTGATTTATTTGGCGGGGTCTCCCAAAAACAGTGGTGTTTGCCAATTCAGTCCTTGAAAAAGTCTTTCGATGAACAGATCAGGACTTGGCTGGATGAAGTGAAAGTGGTTATAGTCAGACAAAGTGCTTCGGGGTCTTCTTGCTCTCATGGCTAGGTAGGCCTGAATGCCCCTGGATGCACTGGCATCTCCATTGGTGAGCACAGTGTTACGTACCAACCAGACTTTTAACCTGTTTGTCGCTATGTGCTGGAGAGGGTTTGCAAGGGCGCCTGGTGAGCCCCACAGAGTCCGTCCAACCCTGATTTCATTCACAGGTATGTTCCTTCAAGTGGCATTTGGAGGTAGCGACATCTGATGCATAGTGATCCAGGCCAATCGTTTCTACTCCTTAATAGTGTGTGCCTTCTTCACTATTTTAATTCATCTTATGTACGTCGTAGCCATTGAAGTAAAGTTCACATTCATTGCCCACATGTTTAGCTGCATGGCTAGAACATTTTTGATCTGTTTGCATAAGCAAAGATTTAGAAGAATTGTGAGTAAGATTGCAGATATTCACTGACAGGTACTTTTTGGACACGCATTAGGTAAACGGCAATGGTTGATGAAGAATACACCGATGGCTTTGCCAGCCTTAATTCACCTGCGAAAAACGAACAGTTGTGTGAACCAGACAATTAAGAGCATTCATGCATTTTGAAGTAATTTTACATTTTTTGTGAGTAATAGACCTTCATAATCCAAGTGCGAAAGACACCCTACACAATGGACAAAAATGAGCTCCCACATCTACCTTAAGTGACTTGAAGAGCCAGATAATCAGCAGTCATGTGCTGCCCACTACCCTAGAAGATAATTATTCCTGAACGGTAACAAGGAGCATGTCCACTACCCAGCTAATGCGGTTTTATGGAGAATACGGAATAATTCACTTGAATTAGTATGACGACATTTTGAGTGGCTGAAGAGAGGAAAAATCGACGAACTGTTTATTATAGTCTTAGTTGTCCTACCTCACGAGAGATTGTCTTCGAATTGCCCAGCAGTGACCAAGCTGTCTTCCTCATGTGAGCTCAAACCGCCGTGAATGAAGTGCACGGTTAAAAAAGCATCGTGGGAAGATAGTCGTTTATCTCCTATGTATGCATGTACGTTTTAGCATTATAGATGATTTATTTGACGTTGTATATAAACCCGCAAAACCGCGATCCTACTACGCCTTTGCAGAACGGGCTGCCGAATAAAAAAAGGAATTTGAAATGTGTTTGGGATAAATTTGACCTGGTCGGATAAGCCGATCGCAACCGACTCCAGGAGTAGTATGATGTTCAACTTCTGTGTGGAAGGTTGCGGACTCGAAGTACCCCAGGTTCGTATGACGTAGACGCATTTAGTGATCCTCAATATGATGAAAGAATTTGAGCGGCGCCCTTCAACTTTTCAGTATTGGTTGTCCTCGCCTGCAGGGTGGAGCCTACGTTAGGAATTTCAAAATATCCTAGATACAGGTGGCCCCGCTCGGAAAGGAACTCTTGCCAAGCATGACGGGCCTCCCTGTGGAGCCGGTGGAGCGTATGAAATGAAGCGCATTGGTTGGAGATGAGCGGTGCGAAGTTTTTTTCGAGGGGCGCAGAATAAAACTCAACAGAGCACAATACAGATTCGACAAAGAATCGTTTTGCCACTGAAAATTCACTCAACTTTTGGGGAGAGATGTGTACTTCCAGTTCTTGTCTTGGTTTCATTCTTCTAGACGTTTAGACAACGATTGAGGAGTTTACTGAAAATGCACACCCGAAACCCGCTTTTCCAGGTCCAGTTTCCGGTTCAACTGCACATGGTTGGCACACAGTCTTTGTACCTATTCTACGATATACTCGAAAAGTTTATGCGGAACCAACCTCGTTTACCAGCAATAACCAGCTCGTTTGTCAAAATTTCCCTTGAGAGTTTCCCGGAAGACTGGATAAATCAATTAGGACTTCATTTGCGCTTGAACTGATTGTCCGATATTGGCGTCCTACTCTGAATAAGTGAGTTTCTTTGTGTTAGCATAAATCTAGAGTGATTCAATATTTTTTCGCGCAGGCTGAGCGGTTAAAACACGGAGTAGCAGACAAGCCATATCGCAAGCATTGCATGAGGCACAAGAGTAGATACGGACTGGCCTGCAGTCAGTCACCATTCATAGCCTGGCGTCCGATTTGAATCTGGAAAATTGGCCTAGTTCAGTTCAGAGTTTTGTACGTGTTTACATTGATTTCGCCCAATCATCGATACTTGGTTTGGACTGTCCACGTGATGTCGAGATTATAGAAAATACGTAAGTTTACGAAGCAACAACGATGAATAGCTGTACACTGAACATCGGCTTAGCAAGTAGGCCTTATCTATCTCGGGAAAGCAGTTCACTATGCTTTTCGCTCTCACTGGGACTCATCAGGTGGGTGTGGCAAGGTTAATTCGTGTACGCCGTTTGGTTTTCGACCGCCCGATATTCCAGTTCGAAGTCCATATTCTTCATCCCTGCACGACACGCCTGCCAATCATGTTTGTCCGCATAATCTCAGCAATTCAGATAAGATTCGCTCGAATACTCCCTTGCAGGCTACTAAGTATTACTTAGAAGGATGGTGGACGCATGGTGGATTGCTCTTCCAGGACATACTACTACAATCTGAAAGTCGTCATTTGTCATTTACTCCATGACCATCATCTTATCAGTAATGAGCTTTGTCATATATTAGACATATTAAAAAAAACCAAGAAAAATTCAGTACTTCAATGTGGGGATAAGAAGCTTGCAAAAGCTGCTGGAACTGCAGACTCGATACAGTCCTTCACCCTCAATACTAAAATGAGCGGCATATTTGGTGGAACAGGTTGTGAGCTACTTTGTACAGTAGTGCTACACTACTTTGCCCATTTTGGGGCTCATCAGATTGGCGCATTCCCGGAGTTTCCGTCAACCTTATGCTCCACTTATATACTCATCTGCATACCAATTTGGTCTTGACGGGAGACTCACCACGAATCCAGTGCAGTACATTTATTTGAAAAAAGATATCATAAACGAGAGATTCAGTTAGGTCTCCTATCCAAACCAAATTGGTAAGCAGATGAATGTTTAAGTCTAGGTTGTGAGCTCCTCATGGATTTTCAGCTACCATCCTGTGCCATTCGTCACAAAACCCAATAGGATGACCTAGCTTAAACGAGGAAAAACCAAGAGACTGGTATCAAAAGCTCTCCCTGTTTGTGCCGTAGAAGTGGTGCCGAGAAGCAAAGTGCGAAATGTCTCTCAAAGCAGATTATCCGGTTTATTATATATAACAGAAATTGGGTCGCTTTACAGAAATCAAGAATATCAAGACTTCGGGGTAGCCACCTCAGAGACTATTCAAAAGTCAGGTAGACGTCCAGGCTTCAAATATTGTATCAAATGGTTGGGTCTGATTCCGCCTCTGTCCTCGGAGCAGCACGATGATGATAATGGTTGATAACAGAGTTAAACTGAATATGAGCTGAATTCGAAATCCCTTCAACTTCGCGAAGACTTTGTTCGATTCAAATCACCTCAGTCGCCAGTAAAAGTGCAACAAGCTCCGCAGAGGAAATGCTTTCGGTAAACCCAAAAATGTGTACTGTGTGATACGTGCCATCATCAAGGGAGCTTCCAGAAGACCGCGAAAATTGCCTTACTCTCTTACATTAAACGCCAATATTGTCATCCAGTACATTGTTATCCTTCGAGTGCAGTAAAAAGGAGTATGACGGTCCCGTCTGCAACTGTTTAAACAAAGTTGAAAGGAGCTATCAAACAACTGCCACCATTGGAGAGGCAGTGTTTGTTCTGGCTCGAGGACAGGAATTCACTGAGCAAGCTTTTCCACTGAGCATTTATTCAGTCGGTGTCAATAGCAGAACAAATATTTGTTCAGTCGAAAACAGAGTGATAGCTTGCTTAGCTTTCAGGACGATAGTTGACCGAGTATTTGGGTTCAATGTGACATTGTAGTTTAACTGAAGAGGTAGGGGAATGATTTCACCTCTTCGATTCTGTAACATGTAAGTCCAGCTGCCTTTGCCTGCCGAAATATCGCAAGACCTAATCAATGTTTAGTTCAGCCAAACACGCGTTCCTCCTATGGTTCCTACATCACTAAAGGCGGATGTTCAACTCTCAGATTGCCGTTGGAATGCACGCATGAAGTGAGTTCATCATCATTATCATCTTCATGGACAATATGACATCAGTGTTCAACAACTGATGCTTTGTTGCCCTAAAAGCGTGATTTATTTGAAAGCCCTATTTTGAAGAAAAGAATAATCGTGGACAGAAAAGGGACCTACTGCCTATTGCTACAATCATTCCGGGGTGCCTATACCTCCAGATACTCATTCAGACAATCTGAATAGAAACTGACAACACGCACGCCATTGACATCGATTAGCAGCCATATCTTGCAGCGTCTCCAACCAGGCGCAGTGGGGATCACGCGGTCCCCATTCTGGTAGGCGAGTAGCACCGACAGCACCCAAACGTTTTGTAATCTCCTTCATACCCCTCTGCCAGTTCAAGAGTTGGTCACCTCTCTGCTTCCACCACTCTGAATTGGGCATGAAAACAGAACTGTCTTCGGCAAACGATGGTTCGGCATACGCAATACATGTCCCAACCAACGCAGCTTCTGGTGCTGGACACATTCCTCAATGGAAGTACTCGTTGCATAACCGAAAACTCGCTTTCTAATTGCCTCTTTGCGGATTATCCGACACCCATCAAAACCAACTATGGTTCTGAGACAACGGTTGTCAAACATCTGAAGACGTCTCAGATCTGCTGCTCGAACAGGCCAAGTCTCACAGCTATATAGCAAAACAGCCCGTACTGCAGTCTGATACGCACTTCCCTTGAGATTGAGGGGTACACCGCTTTTAGCCACAGGTGTTCCATATCAGCAAAAGCAACCCGACCCTTGCAGATTCGTGCATTGACCTCATCTGACACACAACAGTCAGAACCAATGCAAATTTCAAGGTACGTAAAACGCTGCACAACCTGAACCGTCTCTCCTTGGATTGTAAGTGGCGTGTTCAATGACTGCATGTCCACGAGCATGACCTTACATTTTGTGGGTGCAGATTGCGCACCAAAGAACGGGATGACTTTAGTCAGTTCATCCAAAAACACCTGCGCCTCCTTCCTCTCTTCGAAATCGAGAACGATGTCGTCTGCATATTCCACATCGATACGGCTTTCGTCAGAGGCTATTCGAACACCGGGGTTTTGAAGACCTTCCAGTGTTCGTCTCATTATCTCATCAATCACAAAATTAAATAAGAAGTGAGGGAGTGGGCACCCCTGACGGAAACCGCTTTGTGGAGAGCTCTCCGTACACTCTTGCACGTCCGGAGTTCTGATAATACAGAGGACTTATTATGTTCACAAACTGCTGGGGCATTCCTTGATGGGCAAGCGTGTCAAGGGGAACAGACCGGTCAACCGATTCGGATAATAAAGTGAATTCAGTCTCACTACTTTGCTACATTCGATGAAACTTCTGCACTTGTTCGTAAATAAGCTTGTAGTTGGCGTAGAATTCGTTGGCTGGATGTTTGAGCTGGGTGTGGCTTTGCCTAACTGCTGCAGTTGGGGAAAACTGTAGTTCTTGCCCACATCCGATAGCGTTTAATCAAGATGTGATGTTTCTCATCCAAATTGCAGCGCAAAGGTTGCGTGGGAATTCTTAATAGTATGTTGGGTTGTCTGAAAAATCACCTTTGAAGAAGGATCTGGCGAATGAAAAAAGTTGCACTTACACGGCGGATCACGCAATCAGATCAGGAAGTTTGGGGGAAAAACTCAGAAATAACAGGACTAAATAATGACGGTCATGATAGTAATTATCCTGAGAGACTGTTTTTTTGCCAACTGATGTTAGCTCTGCTATCAAGTGAGATAAATATATAAATAGTTTTATTGTCTATCAAACACAAATATTGACAAATAAGGTGTCTAAATCCTATTCGTTTGTGAGATAGTTAAATATGAAACCAAAGTCGAATTTACTGGCTTCCATCAGTAAACAAAATGGATATTGTGGCTGAAATTTGTGGCGAACTAAGGAAACAGAACAAAACCAATACGAGGGTTTGATACCTGTGGGCTACTGGTAATATGGATTTTGTTTTCTACGGGAAATGGGGGAATCAGGTAACAGAAAAAGTGGTGACTCAGCAATCGACCGGCTCACATGCTCGAGCCAAAGTAATTATCGTCGTCATTCTTGATCACAGATCCAAGTATACTCACATCGACCATTGGTGGGAATCACAGGAACTACCATAAGATTTGCAGAGGAGCGACTAGTTTTAAGTGAGATATTTAGGAGTAGATAACTTGGGTTGGGGTTTTGACAAAGCTTGCTCACTGTTCTAGTAGATGGTCTGTGACAGCATGAAGGGAAAAGGCTAACAAGACGAACCAACAGGCCAGTAGGAAATATAATGTCCATATTGTCGACTGACCCGACAAAAGTGATTACAACTGTGTAATCCTCGACGGGGATGGGCAGTATGAGTTCCTTTCCTGTATTGTGAACTGTATTGTGAACCTTCTGGAAGAGATGCCTGTCTTCGGAAGGAAGGATCTCTGCGATTTTTTCAGTGAACCATGAGATGATAACTTTGGGTGTCCCAAGTTCGTTGAAAAGTCCTAATCTATCGGATGAGGGTTTTCAATCACTTCGCGCTGGTGGACAGATTTTTTACCAGTTTACACCGATCGGACATCATAGCTGAACTGAGTGTGTAGTAACACCCGTAATGAGGTCTCTTGCCTATATCTTCGTTAGTTCTGAGAGATGGACGTTCGAAAACCAAACTTGCTTGTGTTTCCAAGAACAAGATGACTTCTTGAACCACATTTACGTAGACCATGAAACGTTCGTTCGAATAACTGCTTCAAAGTACTGGAGAACATCTGATTCAACCGCATTCAGCGGAGTGATTGGTGAACGCACAGCTGTCAAAAAAATAAACGTCAAGTTGCTAAACTAGGTCAGAGTTAGGAGGTCAAATCAATGATTTCATCAACGGGAGAAGAGGAGCTTTCCGAGTTTTGAAAGCTTACGACTGCTTTCGTTTGTTTATCATCTTAAATTGGGAATGAACTGTTGTAAACGCGCGACACACCTCTCGGTAAATAGAGTGGAGCTTTCCAAGAAGAACAATCCATGGCAAAAAAGCTACTGGATATGAATATAAGAAAGCCACAATCTGCAATTTCAATCACCTTGTCATCGAGAACAACTGTCAAATATCAAAGTGTACCTAACAACGCAGTTAATTCAAAGGTGGAATGAAGTTTTAGGAAGTGTCTGGCGGTTACATAGGAACAAGGTTCTTGCGAGGGTAAGGATTACGGTGCACAAAGATGGCGTCAAAAAATAGCCTGTTACAGAGAAAAAAGTTATGAACCTTGAGGAGGAACCTTCCTGCTGATACCAATATCCGCATACCCGACTGCTTCAGGGATTTATCTCTTTTGGGGGCCAAGATTTTAACCTTTTGGATTTTCACACAAACCAACGTAGATTTAAGTCTCGAACTGTCCGCTACGAGGGACTATTAAAATAACAGCTTGATGTTATTAACTGACGCTGCTTTCAAATCTGCTTACTCCACAATTAATTGACACGTGTATCAGGCACATGCTAAGGCGGAACATTTCTGCAGCTCCAAACTTAAAAAGGTGTAACACTGCCGGACTACGTGCAACATTTGTTAACATCCAACTTCACACATCCATACGCCCACGGACTGATCGATGGGCATGCACTGCACTCCGGTCGAAAGTGCTTTTACCCACAAAAAATGTACTTGGGCTAACACAACGGGAACTGAAATCAGCTTGCCCACATGCAAACCGCTCTGATTTAGATGTCGTATTGGGATAGGCAAACAAAAAACTATGCCGTTATTTTTGAAAATATTTTTTAACTGGAAGATAAAGCACAAGGTAAAGCGATAAGGTAATCAAACTTGTATACGTGTTACTTGATAAAGCTTTTAAACAAAGCACGATTGCACTGGGTCCAATTGAGTTCCATTTTTGAAATAAACTTTAGTAGTAAATTTACGCTTAGACAACAAAATATAAAGTGTATGATTCTTTCCCGAAACCTCCAACCCATTAGACAGAGATGATTGTTCGTTTACAGAAATTACCTCAATATATCTATCCATCTATCTATCTATCTATCTATCTATCTATCTATCTATCTATCTATCTATCTATCTATCCATCTATCTATCTATCTATCTATCTATCTATCTATCTTTTGGTTAAACTGGCAGCACGCTTCTTGTTTTTCTGATGTGGCGTTTTATTGGCTTTGTTGGCTGGTAACAAACATTAGGCTCCATTATAATTTTTGCCACCCAACCTCAAAAATCCTGAAAACCTCTGCGTTCATTACATGGTTGCATCACCTAAATACATCTTAATCTATGTACATCACATGCACGTACAGCTCAAAAGATAGTCTGATGCACTGTCCGGTGCAGCCATCCCTATCATAAAGCCTTCTTAGTTCTAAATTTCGGCCTCCTATCTCTTCGAGTTTTTTCACCATCACAGACCCCTTGACTGAATAGGCTGTTGTTTTTGGTCCCGTATGAAGAGAATTCTCCTAGAATTCTAGAATCCCACAGAGCACACCGCCCCTACAACTTGCTATATGGAATAACTTGTGATTCACAAATACATTTCAATGCGTGAAATTCCCATTCTAGCGAACAACCTAGAACAGATTATGGTGTATATCATAATATGACATAACAAGCGACCAAAGCATGTTGTGTTCATGTATTCTTAGCCGTAGAAAACTCCAAGCGAAGAAGCTAACTTCATATTTCCGTTCTGTGCTTGCTGGCTACGATCTGAAAAGACGTTAATTGTATCTTTAAATTGTTTTCACTTAAGTTTGATTGCTTTTAAGGCCTGTATTCATTGTTGGTATGCAATCGGTTGCGTGTGCATTCACAACATTATTTTTTGCAGGGCCTCTCTCGTGGTTAGGGCACATGAAGAAGTGAGAGCACTGGACTCACGTTTTGCTGGTATTAGAGCTGGTCATTTATGAATGTCCATCGGTTTGTGGGGATTTAAACTATAAACATTAGGTATACGAACTAAGCACATTGGCCACTACTTCGCCAGCGCACGCTGGATATGCCTGAATTATCATGTCTACTAAGGGAAGCATATAAACGCTGGAGCGATGTGGATGCTTTGCCCAAGACTTTGAACGACAATCGGGCACTGCCCCTTTTGGATCGATCGATGGGACCGTCAGTAGAGACCCACCGATCAGGTAGTAAATGTTGAATGTGAACATCAATGATTTGTTGTTCACGCTGTGCAGGTACGGTTTTAAAATCCGTTGGATTTGTTCATTTAGGGATGGTTTTGTATGTTGACAAACTAGAGGCATTTTGATCGCAAACATAGGTGTGGTTCACAGATTGCGACATCCCGGTATGAATTAAGCAAACATTTGACGTCTATGAAAGTACAGTACTGTGGGAGAAAAATCTCTGTCCATGGTTATTGCTTTTAGGGGAAACTTCTGTGGAACCGAAAAAGAATATCAGTTCTGGAGTGAAAATAACGGGGTTTCGTGGATGCTTAGAAAGCGAGTGTAACATGTTCAAAGCATTCATTTGAGATTTCTTCCTGTACGCCAATCTATGTCGGATAGCTGAGAAGCACTGTATAGCTGTTTTATTTTTAATGGGACTAATCAGCATACCACATCTCAGAAATCTCCAGGGAGATTTAAAGCCGTAAGCCCCCGACTGACAGTTGAAGACTAAACTGGCCGACCACTTGTGGCTGATCAGCAGTGTGATTAATTCGCACGAATTGTTCCGGTTTCAATAGTTCACTGAACTGAAGTGTCTCAGTTTAGACAGTAGCAACATATTTCTCGCACAAATACAAATATAGAGCTGACTAGGTTGTTGAGCACGAGTTCCGTGGAAAAAAGCAATTTGGACCCGCAACCCAATAAAGATTGAATGGTTTTTGAATCTGCATAAAACGGCATTTTGTAGGCCTCGTGGGAAGCTGAGTTACCGGAGTTCTAGGTATTCAGTAAAGAAAACAAGTTAGATTACAAGGGGATTAAAACTTAAAATACCTTGAAAATTGTCTGTACTGCCAGCTTGCTCGTGTGTTACTGATAAAATATCGCTTTTAAATTGTGTTGTACTATTTTTATTTTCAGTGCCGTTATCGTTCAATTCGACTTTGTATGTGCTCGGTCCACTTGACATGTAGTGAGATTAAATGGTATTCCAACACCAAGCCACCTTTCCGTTTGTTGCTTTATCGGGATGAAGCAGAATGAGTCGATTTTTTACCTACTGAGAAAAGGGGAGTGGAGATGAATAAGGTGCATTGTGAACTGCATTGGACCGGCTGGCTCACTTCAGTAAAGGCTATTCAGGACATGAAATGATGATAGTATCAAGCTATCAGTATCGCACGCATGAGTGGCTACCAAGAAAACGGCTTCTTTTAATCGTCACGGACTATCTGAGGGTGATAAGCTCTGAAACAATGGGTTTAATTTAATTTTTGTAGAACCCTTCCTGTGTTTACTTTGCTTTGAAGGCTAGGGATATTATAGTACTGACACTAGGATATCTTCCTGTTCACGGAGCAATTTATTCCAGTGAAATATTTTGGACTTTGGAGGTATTTATGTTAAATAAGTTATCAGGACGTCTGAAGAGATGCTGGCAGCTTTCCAAAAAGCGTAGCTTATGATTTTCGAAACACTGGTGCAAGCAGTTTAGTCAGTTACGTTTTGTGGCATCCACCTAGGTGACTGCAATTAAGTGATCTATCCAAATCATAACTATATGCTAAGCACTGAATACTTGCCACTCTTCAGGTCATCGCTCTATTGGAGATAAATCTCTCCTCACCATGGGTTCAGCATGATGACATCTTCATTTCTTAGTACCAGCTCGAAAGTGTACTGGGA
The DNA here is from genome assembly GCA_004794785.1 of Opisthorchis felineus. NCBI lineage: Eukaryota > Metazoa > Platyhelminthes > Trematoda > Opisthorchiida > Opisthorchiidae > Opisthorchis > Opisthorchis felineus. The sequence goes on from SJOL01006486.1 coordinate 317,112, forward strand.
AGCAACATTCTGCAGGAACAAATATGTCCAACGCTGAAGGAGAGAAGCCATGAGTAGTGCGCATAGGTCTCCGATCTGTCACGCCGATCTAACATCACGGGTGTTTTACAATGCTGAAACAGCACTGTATTATAGCGCCGACGTACTTAAAATATCTGCGCAGTTCTGACAACATTCCGTACGCCACAGTTTTGTGTGTCCGCCTCTAACAAGAAATACACATTTTCACAAAGATACCAAGATCCCGCGCAGGAACGACGAATATCCGTGGCGTATATACTCATCTGTGTGAATGATTTCTCATGAAGTAGTCCACAAATTATCCGTTCACGTCTTTTTTGTACAAACCGGACAAAAGTTTGCATAATAAGGAATTCGCCCGTATATAGTGAGCCGAGTTTTGTTCAGAATCTGCAAGCAGTACACTACCTTCTATTTAAAAGCGACAAAGCATACACTCATCAGAAGAGATATGTGACCTGAGTGGGTATAATCGTGGAGAAAATGTTTTGAGACACTGTCTGATGGCCGTGAAAATGAATACATTATGTTGGACCTTATAGCTATTCGCAGCTCTCCTGAAGGCGCCTCGAAAGTAATTCACCAAATTTTTTTCGAAAAGATACGCAAAAATATTTCAAAATGGGAATCTGCAAATAGTCGGAATCGTCAGACTTGATGAATCGAAATACTGGTAGGTCGGGTGCGCGAGTTCGTTGTGAATCAGGTGTCCGCTGCTCTGTTCGCCGAGCGCGGCAGCTTTCTTGCAAACACTTCGCCACTAATCAAACGGGCATCAACCTATCCGCGCACAGATAATGTCCCCATGATTGGTGACAAAACGTTTGCACGCAATCAACTGATCTGCAACCATCGTCAAATGTGAGGCATGATGCACGGATAAATTAGTGCTTAATGTAATGTGTACTGGTCAACAGACAAAACCACTCCCAAAAGCTTGGTGGCTATTTCATTCAACCTGTCTGAAAGCGACGTACTGAGGAAGGAATCAAGGCGCTGCAAGTGAACCTCTGAAATGTGATTTATATTTCCCCAAGTACAAGCAGAAAGCTGGTAAATGAAGGTTTAAGCAAAATCTAGACTCGTCTACTGATATGTTCATCACAAAAGATCACCAGGGGAACCATGTATTGCGTGAAAAACGGACCTTCATTGATAATGGTGGAGACCGTTTGGATGAATGCCACAGCAGGCTTTGCCTAAAATTGAGAGTCAGTTAATTTACATACAGTGGTCCCGCCACCATGTGTTTCAGAATTAAAGTCCCCGATTCGGACAATACAGAATTTTATGTGAATCTCTGGGGTACATCCCGGAGTTTGCAGAGCCTATGATAAGTTGTTTTCGTGAAGTTTTACGTTGAAATAAGGTAGTTAAACAGCAGGAATACACATTAATAATCAGTATATAATCAAATGGAGAAGAGTAACGAAACTGATATATAGGATGTAGTGAGTCCGTGTCACTTTACAAAGTCCTAATTACGACATCGCTGGACATCGCTGGTCGCTATCCGCCAGCTTGGTCCTGCAGGGTGTTTTCTTCCAGAAAACACAACAGTTCTCATCCATCCTTTGGATCAGGGCACAATTTATGTCTTTAAAGTGCCTCAGTATCCGGTGGAGAACATGGATTCCAATGTGGTTTTCAGGTACGGAATTTTTAGCGCGCATTTTCCATCGCAGGTAGTCTCCAAATGATAAAAACGGTTCCGTGGGAATTAAAACTTGGAGGTAAACGCGTACAAGAAAAAAACCTTCAGAATGCCTGTATGGATTTTATACTATTTTGTGCAATCCAAAACCACAAACTGCTTGATAATTCAACAAGATTTGTGTCCCCTAAGCCGCTCGTTTCCGAACAACTGTGTCCAAACCACTAGCCGGGAGGTTGCGGGTTAGAGATGCCCTAGAGTTTCATGAGGTGAGCACTGTTGATGATTCTCAAAAAGGACGAGACGGCTATAGAGTGCTTCTCTGCTTTCCAGCACAGATTGGCTTCACTGACAATGAGCAATCTCCATGAAATCCCCAAACAACTTTTCACCTTCATCGCACACTACTACACTGCATACTTGTGCATTCTGTTTATGCGCTCACTCATGTTCAGACTCGGCCTCTGGAACGTGAGGGGAGAATTAATGATTCAGGCTATGGAGTGGATTTACCGTTGGTTTTGTCATTCGCGGAGTGTGTAGAACGCGACTTCTGCAAAAATGAAGATCTACTACATTTCCAGACAACTTCAGAGTTCAACTTTTGGAGTTAGCCGAGAAACAGTAGAGTTTGACAGTAGCCGGAAGACGACCTAACAAAGTCACTGTAGAGGAGTTGCCCATTTGTAGGGCATTTGATGCAGCGAAAAGCTTATTTGTAGTCAGGTTCTGCGACAAGCCACCGAATGATGTCCTGTTTTTCTAGGTTTGTTTGGACCGATAATCACAAACCTCTGGTAGAATATACCAAGGGCCTACATTCTCCATAGATGCCAGATAAGCGATACTTCATCAGGCTTCACAGCTAATATTAGAAAATACCTGAAGGTTCTTTTTGTCGATTTTTTAGCACGGAAGTTTGATACAGGCATTTTGCCTGAAAGTAATTTGGTATTCTCGACTTCTACTGTACAGATTTGCTCTCTGTATATCTTGATAACCAAGCAATCAATAGAAGTAAGTATTTGTAACATGGTACATAGAGAGTCCTAACAGCAAATATGGCAGAGTAAATTTGACCTTTGTAGGGATGTGGGTAGATTATATGTGCAAACTTAGTCGACATAATAGCGATAGGTGGGACCTACTTCACTGGCCTTTTTCAATGGAGGATTACAACTCAATTCAACCTAACCTTGTAGCCATTAGCGTGCAAGGGTAAACATTCACACAGAATGCGTCTTATATATTGAACGGTGTAAACAATTTCACAGTTCTAGAGAGCGGCCCATTCTAAAAATGGGGAATAATAGCCTAGAAACACTATAGGAAGCTGACCCAGATTGAGACAGAAGGGAACCAGAAGTTAGGACTTTGCTTTTGGCCACAAGCCACGTGATATGTCCCACTTTGTAGGAACCTGTTTGTCTATTTGTCGGGTAGCACTCGCTCCATATGTCAACAACAGCTGTCCGCAATTTAGAACGTGCAAACAACTTTTGAACTGAATATGAATCGTAAATAGAGTGCGGATGAACGGAAAATTCGGAGTAAGAATAAACAAATTACGAACAGTTAGCTGCGTGAACACCACTCATAATAGTGTTTTCCAAAGTTTGCTCTTGGTGATCATGGTTGGATGCAAATGTGGCCGAAACCATTGCGATTTTGGACGATTGCTCTCCTTTATTATCCCAAAAACCTGTTTCATCGGAATACGATTCACTGATCTTGGGCTGCGCTTTGTGTGCAAAGGTTGTGCCTGAATATTTTACTACTCACAAGAGTGTTCAGTCCTCTGTTACACTGTTGTGTTGAACAAAGCGGGGCTAGGTCTCATTTCGATTAAAGAAAGCTGCCCGTTAGCACGGACTATTTTATGTTCCGTAGTGTATATGACTGTGTCACTAATATATTGCATGATGACAACTGCAAGTTCATCCAGTATGTAGTCAATTCATGCTGAGAAGTCGATCAGCAATGTGCGGCTGTTTCGACCGTGTTTAGAACCTTAATAAAAGTTTCATGAATTTAGAACCGATAATACATTGACTGAGGGATTTCAGAAACAATATTCGTAATAGCAGCGTTTACGATTTGCCGATTATAATATACATTACTCTGACAGAATCAGTCGCGGTCAGTTGTTACAGTTTATCACTGAAAAGCGCGACGAACAATAACTTATGTGGCTTGTGTAGAACCGTTTTGCCTACCAACAACAAGTCCACAGGTCTGGGTCAACAAAAGTCCCTAGCAAAAGTCCTACCGACCCAGATAAGTGCTTCAAAGGGCATCATAATTTATCTGTTTTTTTCAGTCTTGTACTCTCATGACCTACCTGTTCCTGGTTCTACCAGCCCAAGTATGCTGATGACGTTGTGACTGTAGCGTTTTTAACATGGTATCGCAAAATGGATTGAGTGTACTCATCAAGTAGTCCTTGAAAAACTCCAATATTTATAATGTTATTTTCTTCCTCGACTCATTTAAGCGTAGTCGAAATCTTGCTGACAGCTTACAATTAATCATGGTCAATCGCATTTGTCTTCCAAACTCACTAAAATGAAATGCCTCAAGTTTAAATTTAGCTCAGACTGATTTTCATTTCAGGCTTTCAGAATAAAAGTGCTATTAGTTCGTTCAAATCTTATCCAGAAACCTGCCGCTGCATGTGTTCTTCCTCACTGGATTTACAGTCCCCATGTCATATTACTTTGAAGAAGGACTACTCTCCCACGGTTAAATTGTTGAAAGATGCCTCTGCGTGCAGTGGAACGCCCCGGCGCATCTTGATCAGCTTTACGGTTAGCAGGTTCCTTGAAGCCTGTCAAGACCTAGCCCAGGAGCTGCTAACGAATGGTAAGCACACTCCTAGGTCAATTTAAATTCAGGCCATATCGACTTCATGTGTGCTGTTCATGCACAAGCTTTAATATGCAAGGTTTACTGTTTAGTGGAATTATGTAATCCCTAATATGATCCGGTATTTCGGCAACTCAGAATCATCGCGCATTGCGCTCTTACCATGTCTTTTCCTTTAAGTGACTCCTTTCGGGTTAGGCTTACAGTACTTTGTCGATTATACGCACACTGGTGTGTATAGGTCTTGACTTCGCTGGAAGTGACCTGCTCCTCAGAGATGTGGGGGAACCGATCAACAACGAATAACTTGATGTGATGTGTTTGATTGATGGATGGCGGTGCTCCATACTATATAGGTTCAAGTTTATCACCCTGTCAGCAAGCCACCAGCAAACAGATGGTAGTGTTCACTTATTAGCTGAAAGGTTTTTTGTATCTCTAACGAGTTTATTAAAGTGTGCACTGCTGATGATTCCCACAAGCAGGATACAGTGCCTCCCCGGATTTCAGCACAAAATGACTTCACTTTCAGAAGTAAATCTCCATTGGAACATCAGAATCATCCCATTATATGCATCTTTCACATAATTCTCTTTATAACAGTTTTACCATGTTCTGGCATCCGCCTCCTGGCAGTACCGCAATCGAGTTTTCATGTGACGAGGGCTTACTAGCAGTGTGCACACTCGATCGCGCCAGGATTCGAGCTCCTGTCAGTCCAGCACCCCACACACACATCTGAATTATGAATGCTAAAATGACAAACATGTACTTGGTTGGCTGACGTGTGTGGGTATCCTGACGGATCGAACGGGAACCCAGTAGATTAATTAGTCTTCTCTAAGCAGTATTGCAGCCTGCACTAACCACTGGAGGAACGTGTTTAATAAATCAACAGGTTTCGGCATAATACATCCCAGGATGCAGCCAGAGATTTCTTACAAAATAACTCTAGCTATGAAACATATTCAGTTTGTTTACAGTTATGTAAAATTTTACCACGTCTCGTCTATATCAGCAAAACGAAACAGTAGGGGAAAAGCTGAGTGGAAAGAAACTGGATAGTCTGGTGAGTCCACACCTCACTCGATCGTCACAACCAGGACAGTTACTCGGTCGTCGTTCGACGATGAGTCGGGCACACCAATCACATCGCTCAAGCGTGAACACGTTCGCCTGGTCAGACGTGAAAATTCAGATGCGTCCAACGTGCGCTGGTGGAGTAGTGGTAACACGCTCGCCTGCAATGTCAGATGCCCGGAGTTCAATCCCCGGCACGGCCATTGGATGTGTATTGCTGACGAGCTCTAATAAGAGCGAAACTTGAGTCCAGTGCTTCCCCCCTTTGGTGTGGACTCACCAGAATAATTACGCCAGGACAGGAGGACGACTGTTCAAACGAGAGTGATGTGAATACGAAGAATACATATCCCGTAAACCCCACAACAGAAAACTCGATAGTGTTTGTGGGTAGTAAATACATACTAACCCTGCGCCTAGAATTTACTGCACCTTTCGCCAAAATGTTTGCACCTCGACTGTTCACCGACGGTGTACCCAACCTTCTTACGGTTATTACCGCAACCACCAACGCACAGGTTGTCGCAGAATTTACTGAAATCACCAAACCAGGAATTTGCAATCTCGTGAAACTTGTTGATCACAGCTTTTCGAACGGCAACTCCATCACAACTATTTGAAAGAGCCATAATTAGATTAGTATTAGCTGCATATAAAGTTGGGTTTTCGATCACTTAATAAAACTTGGTTAAGCTGATACAGAAGGGACAAGGGTTTGACTGATCCTAAACGGTAAACTGAACTGACAACAAGACAAAGGCCTCTGGATGAGGCTCATGAAGTTGCGCGTTTTAGTCCCGTCCAAAGGCATTTATTGTTTTGCTTCCTTTATATGTACCCGGTTTTCTGTTCAAAGTCAGCCAAATCCTCGTTTCCTATACATCAGCTCAAGTCAGTTCTTTTTGGGTTCCTGGACTATATCGGTGTCCAATTAAATGTGTAAACCACACAAATAGCCCATAGGAGCGCTGGTGGACATCGACCGTTAATTCAATGAGGGGTGCAAAAACTCGATGTGAAACTCAAGTGTACATGTGACACGGGCAGCCTCTGTGCCAGTTAAGCTAGTAAAGCGGCCGTCGGGTTTGAGTGCCATCGACGGGCGCCTGCCTTTTCGTCCGCCTGTTGTGACTTGGTCGAGTGCACGCTACTCCATCTCTGTTAAGCATTCGGGGAGAACAGGCAAGTCTGTTCTTAAGAGCTTGGGTGACAACCTGGAATTGTGAGTTTAAAAGGTTCTATGGGCGCTTTTCTGTGTAAATGTAACGCAAAGATCTGCTTACAGCAGGATATCTGCGTACCACTAAAAAGCGATATCAAGCTTCCTTTTAAGATAACCGAAAATCCGCATTGAAGCACCTCTCAATTAACACTAGGGTATGTAATGTGGGACAGGATACTTTGAGAACTCCCCATTTCGTTTTTTAAGCACGGGTTAAAGACTTACGGAAATGTACTTTCATGCTTCCACAGTACTCGTGAGCATGAGTAAAAGTCAATGAGCAGCTATTTTAGCAAACGGAAGACAACACCGAGTCTACTCCTTCCAGGCCACTTCTCAATAAACCACCTTAGAATAAATCCAATTATGAGGTTACAGCAGCGGCGCGGAAAACGATTTTTACAGCGATGCGTTTACTAATAAGTCGGTTATCTCTAAAGGTTACATTAGTTGAAACCTGTCAGAACAAAGAACAGACGAACAGAAGTTACGGAAGATCCAATAAAAGCTACCATTTCTCGATTGTGGCTCAAAAAACAACTCGATGCTCGTTTGACGCGATTACAGAGGTTTGCATTCAAACGCCTGTCCTATCAAAGTGAAAAGCGGCAAATGAATGACAGAGTACTAGGTGTCGGTGGGCCAAAACTTAAAATCCTCACCAAAATTAAACTTAAAGCTCGTCAAACGAAAAGTTCTTTGAATTCCAAGGCAGACATTAGACCGCGCGGAAGTGCACTGAAGACGACAGATGCTGCTATCTTCAAGTAAACAGTTGCGCGAAATCTACTGACGTTGTTCGCTCTTTCTTTCGGACAGGTAAAAATATGATCTGTCCTAATAAAAAATACCTGACAATAACAGAGCTCTTAGAAAACCTCACGCATAAAAAAGTTCCGAACAATAGCTGCGAACAAAATGGGGGACGGAAAAGGTAATCAAGTACGGAAATAATCGGCAGTTCAAACGAAGAAGGACGGGGGAGCATGAATGCATAGTGCGGCAAACGTCTAAAAACTGCACACAGACCATGCAAAAACGCACTCCTTATGAAAATCAATTCATCGCTTTCATCAAAAAAATGCTTGCCAGATTTGCTGACGCTGAATATAAAAATACCGTATTACTCAGAATTCACACACTATCAAATGACTTCCATTTTATGGGAATATCAATGAGACTGAGAACAATTTTCCTTGTTTTTCAATTACCTTCACCACATTCATTCTGATTATCCAACCCTCTAAAGTGCTTTTCCAAAATGGACAACATAAGAACATCTTGGATGGAAATAGTTTCACTCGGTTCCTTCCCACTAGTTTCGCTGGCACTAATGAGACTTCAAACCTCACCAACTTTGAGATCATTCGCACACAACTTTTTTTCACCGACAGTGTAGGATTTCTGTTTCCGTGCTTCGGTTTAGGGACAGTACATGCTGGATAAAGACAATAAGGACGACTCCCTCAGGAGCAGCGTGAGGTGTCTTTTAGGATCCATCTTATGAAAGCAGACAGCGGTTTTGCCAGACCCAATTTATGGCACCAGATTTCGATCATTCTGAGAAAGTTGGAGGCATATGCGCAGCTGCACAATTACACCATACCGTCGAAAACCATTGTAGCACTCCGAACGGAAAAATTACTCTTAGGTAGGGGTGTCTTGACTAAAACTTCAAGTGATGACCTCTCCTCTCCCCATTTCTTCTATTTATTGCTTCGTTTTCTGGTAGACCTGAAACGGATCCGATTCTTTCTTATTGATAGAAATTAACCTAGAAATCATTCGAACAAGCTTGCGGTTAAGCTAGAGTTATGCATGAACTCGATGTTTTAGACAAATCGATTTGACCAGTCACTTTTAGACTTGAATCATGTGTTGTGACTGATAGAAATAACCCATCTACCGACCTTTCACGTGAGAATGTTGTGTTACTTTTCAGGGTGTCATTTCGAGGTTCCAAAGGTGAATGAACAAGAAAATTAGAGCACCTCAATAGAAGTCTACAAATGGCTCACCCGAAAGCTAGGATTTTCCGGATGTTAAACCTGAGGGGTCGTGTAACCCTCAAAACACTTATTTAAACTGGACTAAACATGATATTTCTATCAAGATACTTTACAAATGTTGTTGTTTCAGTCAAAGAATCTCTCTCTCAAAAAAAATCTCACATCGAATCATACTGACATTAAAGCAGATACGGTTGTAGTTTTGACTAATAATTGGACATCACGGAAACGATTAACCATTCTTTACGAAGTTAGGTTTTCTCTCTGGTTTTCACCAACTCAGTAGAATGGGACAGTTCAGACATTGTTTCTGGATTAAGAGAAGCGAATTTCCGTGGCTTTCTATGGGACCATTGGGATGTTTATCCTGCTTTAATAATTCTTGTAATAGTTAAAGTTCCGGAATTTATCCTCGGCATTGCAAGGTTTTGATCAGAGGTAATGCTCGCTTGATTTCCAAAAAATGTTCGCACGGCAAATTGATTTCTAGCAGTTATTTCTGTCTATTCTTTTAGTTCCACTATTGATAGAATGTACATTAGACCGTCAACGTTGTTTGATGTAAACATGTTTCAGAATCCAAAGGATAACGGCAAAAAGTGCAACCGACGTCAAGCAGGTGACTGATCTAATCAAACCATTCTTGGTGGCAAAATGGAGAGAGAAATCTAGAAAAACAGACGTTTTGTGTCTTACCCGGGGCTTGGCAATCTGCGGCATGGGCAGCCTCTATTTTAATGTCGGAAAACGAAATTGGAAAGGTATGATACGGTATTTTCATGCGTGAAATAATACAAATATGGTGATCAGATATGCGGACAAAGATCAAAGCTTGTGCAGTCACGTATGGAATTGACAGGGTCGCACGACCAACCTTTTGTGCGCGTTTGTGATAGTTAATCTCAACCCTCCAAGGTCTCCTTCCTTAGTGCCTCTGTCACCATGTTCGTTGTGTTGATCGATTTTTCTCTAACTGTCTCTACACCGAATTTTCATTTCATTTTTCCCACCAGTAAAAGCAGACAACAAGCTAAAGCAAACACCGCTCTCGAGGCGAAAGGATTCATTCGAGGTGAGCTTACAAGTGTACCATAGCAGCTGACGATCTCATATCGCTCTCTGTCAAACTCCCAGAAGTCTGGTTTGCGGAACAGTTTTCACTCAGGTATTCCTCAGAAAGTGTGACTATCTGGTAGAGAAGATACGTCAAGCCCAATTAGGTCAAGTGGTTTTAAAAGCCATTGTGTTTTTCAATCCGCCCAACAACGAAACTCAAAACAAACTGAGCTGCCACATCGCCAAATTAGAAAACACACTCACTCCACTGCACTCCTCAAGAAAAGGGATCAATGAAAATTGGAATAAACCTCCGTCGTGAGCAGCGAAGGACCATCGGTAATCATATGTGACCTCCAATCAAAGATTGATCAAGTTCTGATACAAGCTTCGAAAGTGATTCAAATCGGGATCCTACCGGAGAGAAGTTTATTACTTATTGTCCTCGGAAAACTAACTCAGAAGAACAACTTCCATTACACTTTGGTCTAAACATCCGGTTAAAATCCCAAGCACGGGGCTTGACAACGATCAGGTCATTCGTGAATTTTATGTACACAAGTTGTACGCTGGTGCCTGTTTGGTAGCACAACTACATTCCCCACCTATCGAAAATGGTCGGCTGAACTGCCACGTTTGATGGTAATTAAACAACACTTAGCATTTAAGTGCCTGGTAGACTGAAATTTCTAATTCTGTGCAACAAAAACCATCCAAAAGATTGTACGATCACCTGTAACTGAGCATCAGCAGTGAATATCAGGCAAGGAGAAAGGCAAGTCTAAAACACCTGCTTGTAGGTTGGGAACGTGGAACAATGGTAGCTCAATTGTTATCGGTCGGCTTTGTGAAAGGAGGTAATGTGTATCAGTCCACGGCTTCCGGACAACCGGTGCTATCAGGACGAATGCAGTTGTGTGCGGTTTCCGAGACAGTCGTTTCATTCAGTCGACAGGTGTGCAAACCATACCTGGGAAAATCTACCTCAAGTCCATTTACTGGTAGCTTAAGGCTAAATAACGAACCATACCGCCAGATTACCCTTCCTTTTCACTCACATTGTATGACATTCTACGAATATAGGGCATCTGTGGAAACAGGCTGGCGATTTGGTAACGGACGTAACAGCATGGCCGACCTTGTGGAAACCATGTCCATTAGATACAATCATATTTTGTTGTCGGGAAAACAGAATAGAATTTTATGGGTCAGCCTATAACCAAACTTTGTATTCCATATGCAACTGTGTGCCTTGTGAAAATTCGCTATATGATAATTTCGCTTCCCCATCATGCTCATATATCGCCTAAATAAAGACCGTATACAATCACCTATTATGACGTCGGAGTGGACCGATGAAGTGCTTTCGATCAACATCCCTACATGCGTAAGTCAACTAGTCCGGTTAGTTGAAGGGAAAGACCGTGTGCGATATTTTGAGGCCAAACGTAATCTGCCAAGCAGGCTTATATCAACCTGGCCCTACAACCAAAAACGGCATGTTTTTGGACGTTTGAAAAAATAAATTCAAGTGAGAATACGAGAAAAACTAAAAAACGAAAATGTAAGGAGTGTTCAAAATAAAAACTTGCTCTCCTACTATTTTTATATAGTAATCTTTGATGATTTGTTGGGTTTGTGGACAGAAGAGAAAATAATACATGCGACTAAGTGAAAAGGTTTTGGAAAATCCGAAGTCAATCACGAATATTTACAAAAAATGTTTCTTTTCTTTTATGTTCCGAATCCAGTTTATGTCATGTTGCTAATGCCACATATCGGACTGAATTTTATTCAGGTGTGATGTGCGCTTTATGAGATAATTGAATTTGAGTGCAACAAGAGAGTGAGTTCCAACAGGCGAATTCGAGTATCCAGCTTTCTAATGCTAATAACACACTAGGCCACGAGTCCTATAAGGAGAAGGGTGAAAACTCACCCAGTCTCACTTCGCCACCATTTTAATTTGCATACAATTGATGAATAAGGAACTCTTTATGGATACAGAAGAATAAGAGTCCAGCACTTTCTATATTTACTGCAGCAGGTTTGGTGTTAAACGAACCTTCTGTGTCCTTGAATGTAGCTCTAAACAAGGATTTGTCTCCCTGTATGAAGTGCGATTCAAGGATGAAACACACACAGTCATGTATATTATAGCATTATATATATATATAATATTTGTGTTTCAACTAGTTATCAACAAATCAGGAGCATTTTTATTACGCAGTACTTTTGAATTCATGGAGTTAAAGCAGTTAATGTGGGAGAAATACAGGATAGAAGCAGGTCTCAAAATGGTATTTTCCTCTTCAACCGAATGCTTAAAGCTGAAAAGCACTGTACATCTATATCATTCTCGTTGGAATTCATCAGCAGAGCCCCGAAATGATTTGAACCTGTAGCCTAAATATGCTATGATTCAGCTAGGATCACCCGATCAGCCCAGTTCAACTCCCGGATTTGAATAGGATACAGCACTACGCATCTACAAATTAAACAGTTGCTTTGAATTTATCCGCTTTTGACTGGCTCAGGCTGACTGTGTGATGCATGACTTTCTGAACATGTTACTTATATACTATAAGAAGCTGGAAGCTTTTCAGATCCTCCGTATGGATTCTATTTTGCTTATAAGTTTAATCATCCACCAGAA